>CM053792.1:433945113-434247613 GCA_028749045.1 Cupressus sempervirens
TTCAGGCTCTGTAAAACCTAGGTGGGTAGACCTTTAGACTCATTCATATAGTACTAGTTCAAAGTATATATCTAAATCTATACAAAGAAAATTAAACCTTTATTTCTCCTATACTAATAAAATAACACAAGTATGCAATAGCTAGTTACAAAACCTATGAAATCCACAAGCTGAGTGAGGCTATAAATTCAGCTCCTAAATAGAAGGGGAAAGTGGATGACTGATATTTGATTTTAAATCAGCATAACCCAAATATGCAAAAACAAACAAAATTTATCATGTAGCTGATTAATGCCCTATCCATTGGGTATTCCACAAATAACAACATATATTAGGTATTGGTGATCTATCTTCACACTTTGTGGGTTAGAGATCAATATTCAAATTGAACCTCATACTCATCAAAATTCTTCCATGAAATATGCAACCTTATCAAAATATATAAGGAATTTACTTGATTCTTTGATCCAAAAGAAAAATATATCAAGATACACAATTCAAAATGATGCAATTTGATCTATGTTATTTCTCCATAGATTATAAAATAATGCAAACAACAGAGATAGGTTACAAGAATAAAAAACAAAATTAAGTAATTTTTTGTCCTTTGTATTCATTCATTTGGAACAAGTCCATTTAAGATGCATGAAAGACTCATGAAACACACAATAAATTAGAACTATACTATATACTTCATTATTTATTTTCATACAAGTGAGAAATGCTAAAAGAATGAATGGTGGAAACCCAATTGAAAATTTTCTCAAAACTTGGGAACCGACCCTGTATAATAAGAGAAGAAAGAAAGATATAGAAGAAGGAAAGAATCTTGGATCTAATCTGTATATGATACTTGTCCAATTAAATCTCCCTCCAATGTTGTTACAAAGCCTCTCTCTTATCTCTTCAACTGAGAACTAGATCAAATCCTATCATTGTCATAACAAAATTTTGAAAATATCTCTTTGAAAGATGAGAAAAGCCCCTTTTTGATAAAATATTTGATCTACTATCAAAAGTTACCAATATCCCTACCAAACTAGTTTGGAGGAAAAATAATATTGCTAAAATGAACTTCTCCAAGTTTGGCACATATCCATCTAACCATTTAGCCACAAACTGAATCTAAACTGCTCATACCAGAATGCAGTTGAAAAAGAGTACGTCAAGCAAAATTGATTATAACTTTTATTTACTAATTCCTATGTAGAAACTTGCATACTAATTTTTGTGTAGAAACTAATGGAAAATATGGAAAGTATATATCAAGATATTTCCAACAATAGATGATAAACCTATACTTTCTTAATAAACATGCCCAGGGAAATCAGATGAAGTCTAAGTTCAAAAATTGGTTTACAGGCCCTCAATTTGCAAAAAGATAATTTTACCCAAAGTTTCAACTATATGATAAAAGACATGTTGATTTAAAATGCCTCCACATTCATTTCTAAAAATTAATAAAATATTATTTTTCTAAAACTTTGAAAATTTTCCCAATTTTTGATTTTGGGTCAAACAAAGTTGACTAGCCTTGCCACATGTCACAATCTGATTGGTTTTCTCTGCACAATCATGTTAGTTTGTGGTGACTGACCAGGAAAGTATTGTACATAATTCATAAATTTTTTTGGGTTTGGGGTATCATCCCAATTATTCACCAATTTATGGCCAACATGTTGTAACTAATTTTAACCCTAAAGAGGCAAAAATACTTGTATAAAAAGGCATAGGGTTAGGGATCATTTTAATAAGGTGTGATGTGAAAATTGCTTCTTGCAATGATATTGAGTTGTAAGGGATTATTGATTGTAATCAGGTTGTAATTACTACATCATAATAATATTGGACTTGCTATTTTGTGGACAGAGCCCATGGGTTTGGTGAACCATGTTAAATCTTAGTGTCTTGTGTTCCTTATGCAATTGATTATTTCCTGACATTGTTTATATTTGCATGTAATTGTTATTTTTGTCTGTGGTTTAATCCTAACAAGTGGTATTAGAGCGAGGTTATTTTTTTTTAATTATCCTTTGTAGGAAAGTCTCACATTGGAGTGGGAGCAATGGCATACAAGGGTAAGCTAAAGGTTGACAAGTTTAATGGGTAGAATATTTAGTTATGAAAAATGCAAATGGAGGACTATCTCTATCAGAAGGATTTTGTTGGATACAAATAAGTAATTGTGTATTGTCTTTGATGTTACACAAATGCCATATCAGTTATCAGACAGAGTCTACCGAGTTCTGTCAGTCAAGAAAACAGTTTACAAAGTCTACCGAGCTCAGTCGGTCAGTAAAGCCTTTTGCAGTGTATACTGAGCATTCCTGTATGTCACACGGTGAGTTAGTGTTAACCGAGTTTGCACGGTAAGCTAAGGAAAGTTTAGTTCTTACCGAGATCACTCGAGTATCAAAGGATTTTGTAGCAGACGGTTAGTATTAACCGAGTTCGCACGGTAAGCTAAGGAAAGCTTAGTTTTTACCGAGCTCACTCGGTAGTCGAAGAAAGCTTTTACCAAGTCTAGTCAGTTTCCAAAGGAAGTGGCAGGTTTACCGAATTCCTCGGTAATTGTAGTTTTTACCGAGTTCTGCTGGTTAACACAGGAAGCAATTTTTTTTTTAGCAGCGTCGGCCAATGAAGAATTTTGTTTTGATTGTTAGTTCAAGCCGACTTTGGAATATGTTTTGTCAAGTTGGTTGGGCCGACCTGGTATTATGTATAGTATATAAAGAGGTGCTCAAGATGCAGAAAAGTGTGAAAAAAAGAGTGTATACGGATAGTGCAAGGAAGTGCAAGGAAGAGACTTGTATGTGCCTAAGCAGAGTTGAGCAGAGGGAAATCTTGGAGCTGCAAAGATATATTTAATCAGTAAGGATCTTGTGGAGCTAAACTGAGATCTGTATTTAGCAAGATAAGTTGCATGTATTTTCAGATCATTCATTGTTGCTTTCTAACCATTGTAACAGTGATTCCAAAATCTCCTAACAGAGTTGGTTTAACAGCCATTCTATAAATCTTTTAATAGGGTGGCAATTCAGTTGAATTGTTCTAAAGACCTCTTACAAGGCCACTCCTAACAGGGTGATTAAATCTTCTAACAGGGTCACACCTAACAGTGTGTTTTGTAACCTTTAACAGGGTTGGCTCCTAACAGGGCTCACTTCAGAAGAGTGAAAATTGGTGACTAGTTGCTGGTGGTTTTTCCCATATTGGGTTTCTACGTAAATCTGGTGTCTACTGTGTTCATGATTACTTTCTTTTGCATGGTCACTTATTTCAGTAAATGCTTAACAAATTAACTAAACATCTATCAAGTTTTAAGTAGTAATTTATGTGTTTACCGAGTAGTAGCAGCAACTAAGTTTAAGGCATCTTTGGGACTGTTGAATTTGTTTTTGTGGTAACTGATTCACCCCTCCCCTCTCAGTTACCCCATCTTCATTTTCCAACAATTGGTATCAGAGCTTTTGGTGCTTGCAGGAGGAGATTTCAAAGATCTAAGCCAAAGATCAAGATTTCTTACAAGAGGGAAATCCCAAGGCTTAACCGAAACAACTTCTCAGCATGGCAGGGATTAATGAGACTTCATCTAGCTTCCATTGGTGACACTGGTCTGAAATATCTTGATGAGAAATATGTAGAACTATCAGGTACATTATCAGTCAATGACATTGCTATAAAGAAGACTCATAACATTATGATGATTGATATTGCATCTGCCTTGAGTTATGAAGAGTTTGATGATGTCAAGGACTACACTACTACCTATGAAATGTGGGAAAGACTGAAAGAGATCTATGGTGGAGATGACAATGTCAGAAGAGCCAAAGCTGAAAGTCTGAGAGGACAATTCGATCAGATGAAAATGAAAGAAGATGAAAACATTGCCAAATATGTTGAAAGAATTAAAACATATGTCAGTGCTATCAAAGCTTCTGGAGGAAGTATCAGTGAAGAGACAGTCATAAGTAAAGTTCTTAGAACTCTACTTCCAATTTATGCCATCAGGGTATCAGCCATTCAAGAAAGAAGGTGTGAGGCCAATCACAAGATAAACCTAGAGGCCATAGTAGGAAGATTGACAGCATTTGAACTAGATAATTTTGATAATTATGTTCCAGCTGCAAAGAACATTGAGTCTGCATTTGAAGCCAAGCTTTCACTCAAGGACAAAGGCAAGAAGAAGAAGGAATCTCAGTCAGAGAGTGAAGATCAATCAGATTAGAGTTTTGACAGCGACCTTGAAGTAATTGAAGCTCTACTTGCAAGGAAATATTCAAGAGGAAGAGGTAAACACAAAGGTAAAGTACCCCTAATCTGCTTTTCATGTGAAGAAGTCAGTCATATTGCTGCAAGGTGTCCAAACAAGAAAGATAAAGATGAAAAGAAAGATAATAAATGGAACAGTAAGAAAGATCTCAAATCATTTAAGGATAAAAGTAAGAAATCATGTTTTATGGCTAAAGATTCTAATGATTCTAATGATGAAGAAGAGGATGAGATTGTTTACATTGCTGTAAAAGATGAATCTGACAATGAAAAAATGGCACTCATCTCTCACATAAGTAAGAATGATACATGGATCATTGATAGTGGCTGCTCACATCATATGACTGGAGATAAAACAAAGTTTGATCAATTTGAAGAGTATGATGGTGGCAGTGTAAGATTTGGAAACAATGAACCTTGTTGCATCAAAGGAAAAGGAAGAATCACTCTAACCCAGGAACTTGTATGTGATAATGCTTATTGGGTAGAAGGCCTAAAGCACAATTTGTTGAGTGTGGCACAGTTACTCAACAATGGACTCAAAGTAGAATTCATCCAAGGCAAAGCAAGACTGCTGAACGGTAAAGGAAAGCTGATTGGATCTGGTACTCAAACTAAAGGTAACTTGTTCTATCTTGAACTTGATGAACATTCATGTTTTATTGCTCAAGTAGAAGAGAGTTGGTTATGGCATAAAAGGTTATGTCATGTGAATTTTGACAATTTGGTATAGATAAGCAAATTCAAGAAAGTGAGAGGCATTCCTGATTTAAAGAAACCAGAGGTCGGTTTATGCAAGAATTTTCAAATTGGAAAGATGGGTAAGTCTAGTTTCAAAAGCAAAAATTATCAGTCTGAAGATTTATTAGAAATTGTGCATACTGACTTATGTGGACCTATTGAAATTGAAAGCTATACTGGTGAAAAATATTTTATTCTTTTTGTTGATGATTATTCAAGAATGATGACCGTCATGTACCTAAGGAACAAATCAGAAGCATTTGAAAAGTTCAAATGGTATTTGGCAAGAGTAGAAAAAGAAACAGGGAAAAGATTGAAATGCCTAAGGTCAGACAGAGGTGGTGAATTTATTTCACATGAATTCAATAACTTTTGTATTGAAAGAGGAATCAAAAGACAGGTTTCAGCACCAGGTACTCCTGAACAAAATGGCATAGCTGAAAGAAGGAACAGATCCATCATGGATTGTGCAAGAACCTTGATGATAGAAAAGAATGTTGCTATCAAATACTGGAAGGAGGCTATCAGTATAGAAGTTCATACCTTAAACTAAGTACAGTTGAAAAAAGACTCATTCAAAACTCCTTATGAATTATGGTATGGCTATAAACCCAATGTAAGTTATCTGAAAGTATTTGGAAGCAAATGTTATATCTTGAAAGAATCTAGAAAAGGTAAATTTGATGTAAAAGGTGATGAAGGTATATTTCTTGGATACTCATGCAAGAGTAAAGCATATAGATGCTTGAACTTATCTACTCACAAAGTCATAGAAAGTATACATGTGAAAGTTGATGAGTTTGCAGAAAAGACTGAAGAAGAAAGTAGAAGAGAACCAGAAGATTACAAAAGATTCATCTTTAGTGAACCGGATATAATATCAACTGCATCAGAAAATCAAAAACCTTCTTCTATCGAGTCATCACTAACCGAGTTGCAGGAAACATCTACCAAGCCAACATCTACCGAGCCAACGTCTACCGAGTCAGAGAATACCGAGTTAGAGATTGCTGAGCCAGAGGTAACCGAGCATGTGCATACCGAGCCAGTTGATACCGAGCCAGACCAAACCGAGCATGAAGGAGAAATGCAAGAAGATAACGACAAGATTCATCCAAAAGGAAAAGAACCTATTCTAGCCAAGTATGTCAGGATACATCATTCAGCAGATCAGATCATTGGAAATAAATCTGAAGGAACCATCACAAGAAGTAAGTTGAAAGGTACTTGTTTACTTGCTGATTTTGAACCTAGAACTGTCAAAGATGCATTAGAAAATGATAATTGGATTGAAGCAATGAATGAAGAAATAGAGCAGATAGAGAAAAACAAGACATGGACTCTTGTACCCAGGCCTAAAGACAAAAATGTAATCGGTACAAAGTGGGTTTTCAGAAATAAGTTGGATGAAAATGGTAAAGTATCAAGAAACAAAGCTAGATTAGTGTGCAAAGGATATTCTCAAGAGGAAGGCATAGATTATGGAGAAACTTTTGCTCCCATTGCTAGATTGGAAGGTATTAGAACCTTATTAGCATATGCTGCTTACAAAGGATTTAAAGTTTATCAGATGGGTGTCAAGTCAGCATTTCTAAATGGTATACTGGATGAAGAGGTCTACATTGAACAACCTGAAGGTTTTATAGATCCAGATAAAAAGAACATAGTTTGCAAATTGCACAAGGCACTGTATGGTCTGAAACAAGCCCCTAGAGCATGGTATGAAAGATTGCATAGCTATCTTATTCAAATTGGATTTCAAAGAAATAATGATAACAGTAGTTTGTATATCAAGGAAGGACCAGAAAATAAGATTGTCTTGGCAGAAATATTTGTAGATGATACTGTTTTCACAGGGAATGATGATCTTTGCAAAGAATTTTCAGAACAAATGAGCAAGGAATTTGAAATGTCAATGTTCAGTGAAATCAAATTCTTTGTTGGACTTCAAATTCAGCAGAACAAGAATGACATCTACATCACTCAAGAAAAATACATCAAAGAGATATTGAAAAAGTTTGGTATGGAAGACTGTAAACCAGTTGGAACTCCCATGTGTACTGGACTAAAACTTACCAAAGAAGATGATTCAAAGGAAATAGATCAGACATTGTACAGATCTATGATTGGAAAGTTGCAATATGTAGTTTATACTAGGCCAGATATTGCTCTTGCAGTTGGAATTATGGCAAGATTTTCAGCCAAACCAAGAGAAAATCACATGATGGAAATCAAGAGGATAATGAGATATCTGAAAGGAACTGAAGATTATGGATTATGGTATAAATTTGGAGGAAACCTAGACTTAAAAGTGTTTACTGATGCTGATTGGGAAGGAAACCTTGACGACAGAAAAAGCACAAGTGGAGGTGCATTCTTTCTTGGAAAGAGGTTGGTTTCTTGGACAAGCAAAAAGCAAAATTGTACATCTCAATCAACAGCAGAGGCAGAGTATGTTGCTGCAGCAATAAACTGTTCTAATATTGTTTGGTTCAAGCAATTGCTACAAGGCATGAAGATGGAAATCAAGGAACCAGTTGTCATGTTTTGTGATAATACAAGTGCAATCAACATATCTAAGAATCCAGTAATGCATTCTAAGACTAAGCACATTGCAATCAAGTATCACTTTGTCAGAGAATTGGTGCAGGACAAGGAAATCAGATTGGAATATGTCCATACAAAGGAACAGATTGCTGACATATTCACAAAGCCTTTACCTAAGGATGCATTTTTGTATCTCAGAGGTAAGTTAGGGGTCATTCCCCTATCTGAAGTTCACTAAAAATAAGTTTTAGTGATGCATCAGCTCTTACAAAATTGAACAATCATCAATTGATGCAGCAAATCAAGGAAATATTGCATATGAATCAGTACTAAAGGTATAATAAAATTCATTGAAATTAGATTGTCTTTGGCATGTGTTGTCAAAGAGGGAGACTTTTACTATCATATCTTTCCGAAATTTGATTATGTAATTCCTTCACAGAGGGAGATTACTGTAAGAGGGAGAGTTCTCTATCTTAGAGGGAGAATTGTTAATTATGTTGTGTTGCTATAGACTTTCTTTCAAATTTCATTTTTGCTATGACATGTTGTGTTGCCATCAATGCCAAAGAGGGAGATTGTTGGATACAATTGTTGGGTGGTGAGACTTTTCATGGGTTAAATTTCCCTAGAATAGGTTCTAAGTAATTGTGTATTGTCTTTGATGTTACACAAATGCCATATCAGTTATCAGACAGAGTCTACCGAGTTCTATCGGTCAGGAAAATAGTTTACAGAGTCTACCGAGCTCAGTTGGTCAGTAAAGCCTTTTGCAGTGTATATCGAGCGTTCCTGTATGTCACATGGTGAGTTAGTGTTAACCGAGTTCGCACGGTAAGCTAAGGAAAGTTTAGTTCTTACCGAGATCACTCGGGTATCAAAGGATTTTGTAGCAGACGGTTAGTATTAACCGAGTTCGCACGGTAAGCTAAGGAAAGCTTAGTTTTCACCGAGATCACTCGGTAGTCGAAGACAGCTTTTATCGAGTCTAGTCGGTTTCCAAAGGAAGTGGCAGGTTTACCGAATTCCTCGGTAATTGTAGTTTTTACCGAGTTCTGCCGGTTAACACAGGAAGCAATTTTTTTTTTAGCAGCGTCGGCCAGTGAAGAATTTTGTTTTGATTGTTAGTTCAAGCCGACTTTGGAATATGTTTTGTCAAGTTGTTTGGGCCGACCTGGTATTATGTATAGTATATAAAGAGGTGCTCAAGATGCGGAAAAGTGTGAAAAAAAGAGTGTATACGGATAGTGCAAGGAAGTGCAAGGAAGAGACTTGTATGTGCCTAAGCAGAGTTGAGCAGAGAGAAATCTTGGAGCTGCAAAGATATATTTAATCAGTAAGGATCTTGTGGAGCTAAACTGAGATCTGTATTCAGCAAGATAAGTTGCATGTATTTTCAGATCATTCATTGTTGCTTTCTAACCATTTTAACAGTGATTCCAAAATCTCCTAACAGAGTTGCTTTAACAACCATTCCATAAATCCTTTAACAGGGTGGCAATTCAGTTGAATTGTTCTAAAGACCTCTTACAAGGCCACTCCTAACAGGGTGATTAAATCCTCTAACAGGGTCACACCTAATAGTGTGTTTTGTAACCTTTAACAGGGTTGGCTCCTAACAGGGCTCACTTCAGAAGAGTGAAAATTGGTGACTAGTTGCTGGTGGTTTTTCCCATTTTGGGTTTCCACATAAATCTGGTGTCTAATGTGTTCATGATTACTTTCTTTTGCATGGTCGCTTATTTCAGTAAATGCTTAACAAATTAACTAAACATCTATCAAGTTTTAAGCAGTAATTTATGTGTTTATCGAGTAGCAACAGCAACTAAGTTTAAGGCATCTTTGGGACTATTGAATTTGTTTTTGTGGTAACTGATTCACCCCTCCCCTCTCAGTTACCCCATCTTCATTTTCCAACAGGATTTATGGAAGATATTGGACAAAAATAAGAACTAGGGAACTATGAAAAATGATGACTGGGATCCTTTAGACAGAAAGGCCCTTGGAAGCATTCAATTATGCCTAGTACCATTAGTGGCATTTAATATTACAAAAGAAAAGACAATGGAAGAGTTGATGCAAACCCTAGCAACATTGTATGAAAATCACTCAGCTTCAAATAAGATATTTCTCAATATGAAGATGGAAGAAGGTGGATCTATTACAGATTGTTTAAATAAGTAAATAATATTGTTCCTAGTCAGTTAGCTTCTATGCATATTAATTTTGATGAAAAAATTAGGGCTCTCTTGATTTTGTGTTCTTTGCCTGAAAGCTGGAATGACTTGCTAATGGTTGTGAGAAATTCTATTTTTGGATCTAATATTCTAAAATATGATGATGTGATCGGTGTTATTTTTAGTGAAGAAACTTGTATGAAATCCTTAGATGGATCTACATTAGGAAGTTTTTGAACACACAAAGTTGAGGCAGAATGATTAAGAGAGGAAGTAGTTCCAGAAATCATGGGAAATCAAGAGGAAATTCAAAGGGAAAGAGGTCTCAATCTAGAGGACTGAGAGATTGTTGGTACTGTGGGAAACCAAGGCATAAGGAGGATTATTTGACTCAAAATAATAATGAAAGAGATAAACTAGAAGGGAACAAGAAGGAAAATATGGTAAGTAACAAATTCAAAGAGGATGCTTTTCTTCTATCTTAAGAAAATATTGATGATTCATGGGTTTTAGATTCTAGTGATTCATTTCATGCTACACCTCATAGAGGTTATTTTATTGATTGTGTCCAAGGGGATTTCTGGAACTTTGTCAGATTATTGGAAAGGGAAAAGTTAAGATTAAGTTGTAGAAAAGGAATCATTGGCTACTACATGAGGTAAGACATGGTCCATGGTTGAGTAAGAATTTAATTTCAGTAGGGAAACTTGATGATGAGGGTTGTGTAGTTACTTTTAATGATTAAAATTGGGTAGTAGAAATAGGTGTAAAAGTAGGCACCTTATATCTTTGTACCAGTCACATTGTTCCTTCTGCTTTAATTTTCTTAGATAAAATTGAATATTCAGGAACAGTTGTTACAATTGATCAAGGAGAACAAATAGATGTTGTAGATTCTGACACAGTGTTGTGGCACAAAAAACTTGGACACATGGGTGACAAAGGTATAAAATTAATTCATTTAAAGAAAGTTTTACTAGGTCTAAAAAGTGTCAATATGGACTTCTGTAAAAGTTGTGTATATGGAAAATAAAGAAATTGAGTTTTGTAAAGACTGGGAAAGAAAATAAAAGTGAAAAATTAGAGCTTATGCATATAGATGTATGAGGACTAGATCAAGTATCTTCTCTCGGTGGCTTTCATTATTATTTTACATTTATTGATGATGCAACTAGAAAAGTATGGGTTTATTTCCTTAGACAGAAATATGATGTATTTCAAAATTTTAAGAAATAAACATGGTTGAAAATGAGACTGGTAAGAAATTAAAATGTCTCAAATCTAATAATGGTGGTAAGTATTGCAGTCATGAATTTGAAGATTATTTATCCACTAGTGGTATTTATAGATAGAAAAGTGTTCCAAGGACTCCACAAGAAAATGGAGTGGCTGAATGAATGAACAAAACAATAATGGAGCATGAAAGGAACATAAGGTTACATGCTAGATTTCCCTTAGACATGAGGGTAGAGGCTACTGATATTATTGTATATTTTATTAATAGAGGTTCCTCTACTTTTTTGGGTTTTGGTATTCTAGAGGAAGCATGGACTGGTAAGAAGGTGAGTTATTCTTTTCTCAAAACCTTCAATTATGAAGCATTTGCATATGTTGATTCTAAAAATAAAACCATGCTAGAAGCTAAGTCAAATAAATATGTATTTTTTGGATATGGCATTGATGAATTTGGTTATAGGCTTTGGGATTTTGAAAATCATAAAATTGTAAGAAGCAGTGATGTCATATTCAATGAGAAAGTCTTGTACAAAGATCTATTCCAACAACATGAGAAGAAAGAAAATGATTATGTAGTGCTAGATGATACTCCAAAAGATGATTTTCTATCAATTTCTCATGATGTGCAACAACCACAACAAAAAATAAAAGACACCCCAGTGAATGTTAGACTATCAACAAGACTAAGTAGACCTTTAGAAAGATTTTCTCCCTCTTTGTACTCTATTTTAGAAATAGATGTTTGTGAACCTAAATGTTATGATGAAGCTGTGCAGGTGGATACTAAGATTCAATGGGAGTTTGCAATAGTAGATGAAATGGACTCCTTGCTGAAAAATAAGACTTGAGATTTATGCAAGTTGCTTATAGGTAAATGGGTTTTACATAATAAATGTGTTTACAGGTTGAAAGAAGAGGATGAAGGTAAGAAAATATTTAAAGCCAAGTTAGTTGTAAAAGGATTTGCATAGAAAAAAGACATTGATTTTGATGAGATATTCTCTCCTATTGTTAAAATGACTTCTATCCATACTATTTTAAGTATTGTGGTTATTGAAGATTTTCATTTCAAGCAGCTTGATGTTAAAACAACCTTTCTTCATGGTGATTTGGATAAAGAGATATCTATGGCATAACCATAGGGATTTAAGGTCAAAGGTAAGAAGAACTTAGTGTGCAGATTGAAGAAAAGTCTATATGGCTTGAAACAAGCACCTTAGTAATGATATCTAAAATTTGATAGTTTTATGCATGAGAATAGATACATACATGTGTCATTTAGATCATTTTGTTTATTTTAAGAGGTTGGGTGGTGATAACTAAATTATTTTATGTTTACATGTTAATGATATGCTTGTAGTTGGATCTAAAATAAATCATATTAAGGGGCCAAAATGCTAGTTAGTACATTCATTTTCTATGAAGGATTTGGGGATAGAAAAACAAATCCTTGGTATGGAAATTTGTAGAGATTGGAAGAACATGAAATCATCTTTATCTTAGGTTGATTATATTACAAAGGTGTTGTAATGTTTCTCTATGGAGAATGCTAAAGTTGTCATTGCACCTTTACCTAGTCATTTCAAGTTGACTAAAGAGATGTATCTACAGACACAAGAATTAGGAGGATAAGATGTCCAAGGTACCCTATGCTTCATCTATAGGAATCTTGATGTATGCTATGGTATGTACAAGGCCAGATATTGCACATGTAGTGGGAGTTGTTAGTAGGTATATAGTCATCTAGGGCTTGAGCATTGGAATGCAATTAGATAGATTCTTAGATTTTTGAGAGGAACATCTAGTAAGTGTTTACACTTTGAGGGCTCTACTAATGACTTATAGGGCTATGTTGACTCCTATTTGGTAGGAGATATTTATATTAGACATAGTACTATGGGTTCTATATTTAATATTAGTGGAGTAGTTGTGAACTGGGTTTCTAGGTTATAGAAGGTGAACGCTTTATCCAATACAATGGAAGAGTATGTTGCTTCTATAGAGGCAGCCAAGAAGGTGATACGGCTTTAGTTCTTCTTGGAAGAATTAGGACATCCATAGAAGGATAATTATTTGTTACAGACAGTTAGTGTTTCATTCATCTTGCAAATAATTCTGTTGTAAGACAAAAAAACATTTAGTTACAATACCATTTCATTTAGTCAATTTTAGATGATGGAAAGTTAAAGATAGACAAGACACATATAGATAACAATCCAATAGATATTTTTATAAAGGTAGTGACAAGAAATAAGTTGAATTCCTTTCCAACTTCAGTTCATCTTCTAGACTAAATAGAATAAGAGAATAATAGAGTCTAGGGTGGTTTGCTCTAGGTGGTAGTGGTATTGCTATAGGATCAATTTCCAAGTGGGAGATTGTTGTCTATTGTGGAGTCTAATTAGTCCCCAAGTGGCATATTGTTAGTTTTTGGTGACTAACCAAGGAAAAAAATACATACTTCATAAATTCCTTGGGGTTTGCAGCATCACCCTAATTATTTTCCAATTTGTGACCAATATGTTGTAACTAAGTTTAAACCTAAAGAGACAAAAATAGTTGTATAGAAGGGCTTAGGTTTAGGGATTATTTTCATAAGATGTGATGCAAAAATTGCTTCTTTCAGCGGTATTGAGTTGTAAGGTATTATACATTGTAACCAGATTGTAATAATATTAGACTTCCTATTTGGTGGATGTAGCCCAGGCATTCGGGTGAACCACATTAAATCTTGGTGTCTTTTGTTATTTTTTGTATGATTGATTATTTCTTGATATTGTTTATATTTGCATGTAATTCTTATTTCTATTTGTGGTTTAATCCTAACAAATCATTCTACTCCAACAGCACACTAGACACCTCTGTCCACCTTGGCACCATGTTTCACCACCTCATTTTCCCATGAATATGCCACCTCATCTACTTCTAGGACCCTTAGTGCCACATGTCATTATTTTTTACCTTTGCAACCTCAAGCCTTAACTACATGCAAATTGTGATGACCATGCGACTAATCACTAGTGGTTAGTCGCAACATTGGAATGGTTATCCTCTAATTGTGCCACTAACCGCTAATTGCTAACCATGTGAAACTACTAAATTTAACTACTTTGCAATATTGGTAGCACCAACTACAAACTGCCAAACTAATCACCAACTACGTGAAACTGTTAACTTTAACTACTTTGTAACATCAGGACCACCAACTACTAATCACCGACCTAATTTTCAATTGTATGACCAATGGGTCTAGCTAGGGATGTGTGACATGCATCATTATCCCATTCATTTGTCTACCATGAACTACATGTCACATCATCAGTTTCTCATCTTAGCATCCTCGAGACATGTGCCATGTGATATTCTGTCATTTATTGTCTGGTTTGCCACATCCTCCTGCTATCATCGCACCACCCGGTCAAAATTTATTAATTCATATGCCCAATGGTCTATTGGCTTACATGTGTGCATGGTCTACCTCAAAAGTCTTGTTTATTTAAGACACTATGATATAGTGTGTTGGGTATTAAAATACCAAAATTAATTGCAGTCCTGTCAATGTAGGACTAGAACTATAATGCTCTTCCATAATACTTTTGGTAGAAATAATACACCTAGCTAAGAAAATGCATTATGTCGTGTTCATATAATTAGTATCTCTAATTTTTCTATCACTTCATTTGATTAGGTCATCTAATACTCATAGGCTCACACTATTCCATCACATGTACATACCAGGTTGAGAAAATATGTGTCAAAATCATACGTGCTCCCTTTTATAAGAAAATATGGGATTCAATCTTCATCCTTATTTTCATCTATAATTCTAGTGGATTCATCCTTATTTATCTCTTGCCTCTAGTCAATATGACACCCCCATAATCAGAATAAAATCTTTTTTGAAAACCTAAATGGGTATTTGATGACATTGGCCAAATGTTTTAGCTTTAATGGTGAGAAATAGCTGGGATAATTTTTTTATGAAAATGTTTATGTTGTAGCTCGTGACAAGATTAGGGTTCCATTTTATAGATGGAAACTCATTCTACACTTCTTATGAAATTCATATTAGATAACACTTTCAAAAATAAAGAATCTTCCATAGTAGATGTCAAGGCATATCATGGGACATCATTGAGAAAATTTGATTTCACTTCAAACCATGGACTTCCTTCATCAATTCATTCTTATTATTTCCTCTCAAACACATGTATCCTCAATGCCTCTATTATGGAAATGGTGTCATAAAAATTATTGGGAAGGAATATCGAGCCCTACTACCTTATTTCACTTTCTACAATAACATCAACTGTAGTATCTTTCCACATCTCTATCTACTATGGTTCGGTGCCTTTGCAAATTGATGGATACCCTTGAATTTGAAGACACCAACAAATTATTGGAAATATTAGATAGGCAAGGTTACTAAGAGGGGGGAGCTGAATTAGGAACCAATAAAACTTTAACTTATTTCACCAAATTAATCTTTCATATAATATTCTGATCTAATTACATGCATGAAAGAATGAAAGTAGTAAAACATTCATAGCACTTTGACACAAGATATGGTGACCTAGAAACCCTCCAAATAGAAAGTAAAACTATGGTGGGTATGATGTCCAAAATTTTTAGTATTGTAGTATAAATTTGGCCAATTAGACTTACAATTGATCACATCTAATGATCTACAAGGTGTTAGGAGCAATAAGGACTACTAGTTCCACCTTGTGAAAGGATTTACAAAACATACAATAAAGTATGCACTTGATAAAGAGATTTGATGAAGACTATTAAGTCTACCTTGTTAAAGAAATTAAGTGATACACCTTTTAGGATGAACTAGTGGCTGATCTCTAATTTGTTGGTTGAGATTCTTTGTAGTGTAAAGATTACCTTGTTGTGATAGATAAATATTTGATGTCCCTTATACTTCTTGTAGCCTTATTAATTCACACATCTTCTCTTCATACTTGCTTCATATAATCAAACTTGGATATGATATAATTCATTACATATATAGAAATCCAAATTACAACTCATTAGAGTTGGCTACAATACATGTTTCCATAAAAATCACAATGTTGGCCCAACTACTAGCACTTGAGTTCTTAAGATAGACTTGGTGATGTTATAATACTAGGCAACTATTGTCAACACTCAACATCATTATGCACTTGGTAGACATAGAAGCTCAGTCCATACTAATCACTTTGAATTAGCTCGCACACTTGGTTAGCACTATGTGACCAAATGAACACTACAAAACCTGGCATATAAACTGAATCAGTTGGTTGACCTTGCATGGCTCAGTCAATACTAGCATTGTGAGCTTGACATATAAACTAAATCACTTGATACTAAGATCTTGGTAGATACTGGAGAGCATGCTTGATGCTGTGAAACTTGGTTAATACTATGAAGCTCAGTTAGCATTGACACTAATCAACTTGGTAGATATTGCTCACCATACACTAAATAAAGATTCTAGAATTTGGTAGCAATTGTAGAACTTAGTAAAAACTATACAGCTTGGTAGTAACTATATAAGACTTTGTTAACACTACAAACTGGAGGATAAGCTTGGCTGAAATAATAGAGCTCAGTGCCAACTTAACCAATAACTAATAAAAATAATTTTACTTTAATGTCAAAAAAAAAAATTATCAATCCAAAATTGGATGCTCATAATTTCAAATAAAAAAATTCTTTAATCTCCTTTCTATGTCTACAACTCTCTAACATACTCTATTTTTGAGATTTTTCAAAATTTCTTTTGTAAAAGATATTTTTTGATTATCAGTACATGTATTATATTGCTCCCCCATACAGATATTTGCATATCTCATATATTCTTCTCCCGAATACTCTTCATTGTAATATACATTATATTACACTTCTCTTTTTAATAGGAATTCCAAAGGTGTATATATATTACATATTGATGCAAAAATGTGACAAGAAGTTAGAATGTACCTTCAAAATCAATTCCATTGTCTTGTCCCAATTTTCCTATAGCACTTTGCTGACATGTAATGCCATCTACACTTTTGCTAATAACTCCATCATGTGATTGGCTATGGAAAATTTATTGTCATGGATGAGTGTCTTGGCATGTGATATGTGTTTCTACTATGCATCCATGTTTCAAAGAATCATGCCTTGGATGTCTACAAGTATAGTCATGATCCTAACTTCTTCCCTTAATATTTTTTCTTACAAATTTGTCAAATATTTGATCTTTGAGTAGTGAGTAGAACTATAGCTTGGGTCTTCTTTGATCCCTTGGGTGAAGACAGATGTATCACATAACTTGATAAATAATGAAGTTACTTCATTTACAAAGGTCTCTAATGTATTAAGAGCAATAGATAATTCTACTTAGTTTATTGCAATTTCTTGTGTTACATGTTCCAATATTTAGTTTACAAATTTCTTTTCTACTCTTTGTAGCAACTTATAGTGTCCATTTAGATCTTCATTGAATTTTTGGACAACTTGTACCAATTGATTTGAAATAGGTTGTGTACTATCAACCTCTATACTTAGTGCATTTATAAATTTATCTTTTATATCTTCTAGCACTTGTGTCTCCTTTATTTTCTATTCTCTAAGAATTTGTTTCTTAGGTCTCCTATGCAATAGTTTCCCTAGGATGTTCATCTTTTCACTAGTGAGGGTAGTGATATCCTAGTTTGAAATAATAATATCCTCACCTAAATCTATTTCCTCTTCTTCATCCTTTTCTTTCATAGTATGAATTCTTTTTCCTTACCTTTGTTTGATACTTCAACACTCAGTTGAGATTGATTCTCAACTATCATTGTACTTTCTATTAAGACATTTGGAATAGTAAAAATTATTGAAATTGAGGGGCTAGAAACAAAAGAAGATAATTCACTAACAATAGAGATACCTTGTTTATTTATTGTTAGGTTTGATGATGATGACATTAGCTGCTCATTAGATGAAGTAACGATCACTTTAGTGAATGCAATACTTAGCTGAATAGGTGCAAAGATTGGTTGGGTGTTTGGTATTATATTGGTTACCAAAATCAACTTGGTAGAAGCCTTCTCAAATCTTGATGGAATTAAAGCTTTTCTTGGAGAGTAAGGAAATGAGGCCATAACTATTGTTGCAATCTTCTCTAGGTCAGTTTCCTCAATACTCTACATCTAAGGGAGATTTTCCTCTATATCTTCTTGTTCTTCCTCTTTATCATCTAGATTTAAATCTTATGTTTCCACATCTTCTTCATCATCATCATTGTCATCATCCTTTTCATCTTCATCATCTTTGTCATCAAAATGAACAACAAAGTCACTTAGTTGAAGCTATTGAAAAATGTTCTTCTGTGTGGTAGTGATAGACTTTACCACAGATTATATGTCTTTCATCAACATAAGACATTTGTTGAACTTAAGTTTCATCTTCTTTTCATTTTCCTTTAAAGATTCTTTCACCTTTTTATTTCTAAGTCTCAGCATAAGCTATCTTAGTGTCTTCTCACATATGTCCATGAATTTTTTCTTAGCATTCTCCCATTTTGTCTTGGTGGCTTGAAGAAGTGCATCGAGAACTTGTGAAGAAATCTCATCTTGTGAATATTTCCACTTACCTAGTTTAGACAATAGAATGTCTTTAATTTGTCTCTTCTCTTCAGGGTTCCTAGTTTCATATTTTAAAGATTTGAAATTGTTCATGCTAGAACCTTCCTCCATCTTCTTTAGCCTTTCTTGAAGTGTAGGAGGAGAATTCAAAAGTATAATTTGGTTATCATCTTCCTCTTCTCCCAACTTTAGCTTCTTCATAGATTTTGATGCTTTTCTTCTAAATATAGTAGTGGATGATTTAGTAGGTCTAATTATAATAGCCTTTCCTTTCTTCTTTAGAGGTTATTCTTCCTCTGATGTGGTTTCTTATTCTTCATCCTCTGCATCATCTTCTTCAACATCATTTCCTTTTCCCTCTATCAACAGGGGAGTAGAACTTGCTTGCTTTATTTTTTCTATCCTCTTTCTTTCTTTGTTAACTACCTGAGGAAGCTTAATTTCAAGTTATATTCTAGCCTTGGCCTCTTCATAAGTTCTAAAATATGGTGCTTTTGGATCCATGGGCTCATTTAGCAGAGCCTCAATAATATCTTTTGTATCATCAACGTTAACCTCATACTCGAGAGGCTTAACACTTGCTACCCTTAGTTTGTTCACCTGAATGTAAACTCTATCACAATCTACCATGAAACAGATATCATCTTTGTAGTCCTCTACCAGTTTCTTTGGTATTCTATATCTATTATTCATATTTCCTTTGAAAGAGTCGAAATAATTATCCATAATACTGTCAAAATTTTCTACCATCTTTGTTATGTATTCATTAATCTAATATAGAACAGGTACATCTTTTCTCCATACAACTATACCTTTAGAAGGGAAGATTTTCTATACCAAAAAAAAAAAAAAATCAAGTTATGAGTGAACCAAACTTACAAGGATCATTCTTGGATCCTCTTATGTTTTCCATGTTTTTATTGAATTGATTCATTAACAACTCGGCAAGGTCGAATGTCATGATGATTTTAACCATCTTCAAGGCCAAATCTACAATCTAACATGATACACTATTGAGATGACTGGAGCTTTAGATTTTGTGGGAAATGACATGAATCCCAAACTTCAATTCCATGTCTCTAATTTCTCTAATCTTCATTCCTCTGCCATCCCACTCGTTAAGAGTTTTCTTTGCCAGTTTGGCCCAACCTAAGGTTTTGGTTGCCTTGGCTTTGTTTAACATTGGAAGGCTAGTGATTTAATGAATCATCTTCCTTCTAATCAAAATGGGATGTTCCAACTATAATTTTCTATTATGAACTTATCTTCAGATGAATCTTATCCATTTTCCTTGAAAATCTCTGGGCATATGTAAAATATGCATCAAGCCCTTTTCTTCCAAATGATGATGCTCAAGTTTTAGAGTGTAATTTACACTTAACTCATTCAATGCCTCATGAATTTAATGTTTTCAATCTCTTGAATAAAATAGTGATAATAAGAGTGTATGTTGTGCATGAGTAATACATGTGGAGGAATTTTAGATTGTGCACATGCTGGGTCGAGTGATTTGGCAATAGCTAGATTGATCTTGAATGTTGGAAGCTCAAATTTTGTTCCTCAAAACTAACATTTTTGATCCCTTATTCACTTTTTTGCTAGAGGACACCATGCTTGGTTGGGTCTTTGTAGAGTTTTGAAAACTTCATGAATTATTCCAACAAAAAACACACAGATAGCTTGGAAGCATAGAAATCACTCTTCACAAATAGCTCTCAAAAATTCATTGTGAAAAATGAATTCAATATTCTTCCTTTTAGTTTTTTTTCAAATGTCAATTGCCATGAATGCTTTGGTATGATCACTCAGTTGGTGACAAACTCACTTCCACTTTGTTCTATCTTTAATTGTCGATAGTCTCAATGTTGCTTTATAGAGTCTTCAACAACTCAAAGTCTACACATAACACTTTAGTGTAACCCAACCTTTCTTGGAAGGGTCTTGTGACCCAGCCTAGCTTGATACAGTGTTGAATCTTCACATCCACTTGGTGATCCTTGTGCATCTTGAATGCTAGTATTTATCTTTTCTTCTAGCTAGCTAGAATTGATGAGAGATGTCTACTTCATGATCTTAGTTCTAGTTATTCCCTTAGGAATTCAAGTTGAGGTTCTTGAGTCACCCAACTCTTGAGTGAAACTAACTTCATGACTAGGAATTTCATTTTTAGGAGGCTTCAGCAGCTATTGTTGCATCATTTGTTTTTTGGTATTGTTAGCCTTAGCTTTCTTTTCATCTTCAACTCTTCTAGTGTTCATACAATTTTTGGCAAGGTGTCCAAGTTTTGTACAAATAAAACATCTTCTAGTGGTGTCTCTTTTCCACATGTGACATTTTACACAATTTTCTCCAATGTTTCCAAATTCTCCATAGTAGTGGCATCTACACCATGTGTTGCAGTCCCATCCAAATATGGATTTTACAATATTTTCTACTGGATTCAATTTCTTAGTTTTGCACTCTGAAGATTTGTGTCCTTATTTTTGCAACTATAGCATTTCTTTTCATCTTCAACTCTTCTAGTGTTCATACAATTTTTGGCAAGGTGTCCAAGTTTTGTACAAATAAAACATCTTCTAGTGGTGTCCATTTTTGGTATTTCTTAGCTTTCTTTTCATCTTCAACTCTTCTAGTGTTCATACAATTTTTGGCAAGGTGTCCAAGTTTTGTAGAAATAAAATATCTTCTAGTGGTGTCTCTTTTCCTCATGTGACATTTTACAAAATTTTCTCCAATGTGCCCATTTTCTCCATAGTAGTGACATCTACACCATGTGTTGTAGTCCCATCCAAATACGGATTTTACAATATTTTCTACTGGATTCAATTTCTTAGTTTTTCACTCTAAAGATTTGTGTCCTTGTTTTTGCAACTATAGCATTTCTTTTCATCTTCAAATCTTCTAGTTTTCATACAATTTTTGGCAAGGTGTCCAAGTTTTGTACAAATAAAACATCTTCTAGTGGTGTCCATTTTTTCCATTTCTTAGCTTTCTTTTCATCTTCAACTCTTCTAGTGTTCATACAATTTTTGGCAAGGTGTCCAAGTTTTGTACAAATAAAACATCTTCTAGTGGTGTCTCTTTTCCTCATGTGACATTTTACACAATTTTCTCCAATGTGCCCAAATTGTCCATAGTAGTGGCATCTACACCTTGTGTTGTAGTCCCATCCAAATATGGATTTTAAAATATTTTCTATTGGATTCAATTTCTTAGTTTTTCACTCTGAAGATTTGTGTCTTTTTTTTTGCAACTATAGTATTTTCCTTCAAACTTAGATTTCTCCCTACATTCACTTGTTTTATGTCCATGCTTATTGCAATTATAGCACTTTCCATTGAATCTTCTATTTCTATTGCTCCAACATTTGTCTGATGTATGACCTATCTTACCACAATGATTGCAAGTAGGCCTTTTTTTCTTTTGAGGACCTTGCTTAGATGAATTGCCTTCTTCTATATAACCTAATTTTTCTTTTCCTTTGTGTCTATAGTGATTTTTCTCATTAAATTTATTCATGCTTTCTTGATATTTCATCATCCTCTCATTGGTTTGTTTTTCAATGTTTAGATAATTTTGTAGTCTTCCATTCTCTGATCTTAGATTCATGAGTTCTTCATTTACACCTCTGAGTTGATCAATAAAACCTTCTTATTGAATGGATAATTGACTTATTGCATTTTTCTTTTCTTCTATCTCTTCTATGGCTTTGCCTTTTTGTTCCATAGCTTCACATAATCTAGGATTTATTGTTCTCTTTTGGAGCTTTCTTACTTCTTCTTGGAGAGTAATATCCTTTTCAAGTAGATCTTTGATTTCTTCATTATCTTCATCTAACTTTATTTGAGGACATATATCTTCAATTCTTTCTTCAATATAGAGATTTTCATTTGTTTGTTCTACCAATTCTTTCCTTCTTTGTAGAGATTGAGAAAGATGCTCTTTTTCTTTTCTTAGATTTCCAATAGCCAAGTCCAATTCCAACTTGTCATTCTCAATAGTCTTTTCTAGCTTGTATACTTCCATTGCCTTTGATATTTTCTCAAGATGTTAAACTTCTTTTCTAAGAACCAAATGCTTTGATACCAAATTTTGGAAATATTAGATATCCAAGAAGGTTACTAAGAGGGAAGGGGTGAATTGGGAACTAATAAAAATTTAACTTATTTCACCAATTAATATTTCATATAATATATTGACCTAATTGCATTATTAAAGAATAAAAGTAGTAAAACATTCATAACACTTTGACACAAGATATGGTGCCCCATAAACCTTCTACATCGAAAGTAAAACTGGGGTGAGGATGATACCCACAAGATTTAGTACTACAATATAAAGTTGGCCTATCAAGAATTATAGTTGATCACTTCTGATGATTTTCCCTATTAGGAGAAATAAGGATGGCTAGGTCCACCTCGTAAAAGAATTTACAAAACATATAATGAAGTATGCACTCAGTAAGAGATTTGACAAAGACTATTAAGTCAACCTTGTTAAATGATTTAACTAATACACCTATTAGGATGAATCGATGGCTAATCTCTAATATACAACTCTAATTTTTTGGTTGAGATTCCTTGTACTGTAAAGACCATCTTGTTGTGATAGATGAATCTTTTTTGTTCCTTATACTACTTGTAGCCTTATCTATTCATACTTCTGCTCTTCATACTTGCTTCATACAATCACACTTTGATTTGATATAATTCATTACATATATAGCAATCCAAATCACAACTCATTAGAGTTGGCTACAATACAAGTTTCCATAAAAATCACAAAGTCGGCCTGACTACTAGCACTTAGGTTTTGAAGACAAACTTGGTGATGATGTGATACTTAGTAACCATTATCAACACTCAACATCATCATGAACTTAGTATACCTAGTTACTCAATCCATACTAATCACTTCAAAGTAGCTTGGACTCAATCAACACTATGTGACTTGGTAAATAGTGCAAAAATTGGCATATATACTAAATCACTTTTTTGACACTTCATGGCTTAGTCAACACTGACATTGGGAGATGGACATATAAACTGAATCACTTGATACTGAGAGCTTGGTAGATACTACAGAGCATGGTTAATGCTATACAACTTGATTAATATTGTGAAACTTAGTTAGCACTCACACTAATCAACTCAGTAGATACTACTTGCCATACATTGAATAAAGATTCTAGAATTTGGTAGCAACTATAGAACTTGGTAACAACTATATAGCTTGATTGTAACTATATAATACTTGGTAGCAACTATAGATTTTGACAACAACTTAATCAATTGACTAAGTGTGAGTCACTAATAAAAAAAATATGACCTTATTGTCAACACCAATGACATTCTCTACATTATGGATAAACACATTTCTTATATAAACACATAGTTTAAGGGATTCCATTAAGGATGAAAAATGAAATCATCCATATTTGTTTAGTTCTATGTCATTCTCCACACTCTAAGAAGTTAGAAAATTATTTTTCCACCACCATTGATAAGAGATAGTGCACAATCATAATGAGAACTACACTTTTCTTAAGATTTATGCGACTCAACCTTCCATATGAGTTTTAGGATCATTACATCCATAAAATTTTAATATGCAGCCAATACCTCTATATATTGGTCAAAACTCAACTTTGAGGTCCACAAAGAGCACATATAATTAAAGATATTAAACTACCCATTCATACTTATAGTGTATTCTATCCTATCATTTAAAATTTGCATTCTAACTTATAAGCACATTCCATCTTATTGGGCATGCTACCTTCCCCATATGTTCCATCTTTGAGTGTTATCCTCTTATCCATACATTCTCCTTCTTTTTCCATTTTTCATGGTTAGCAATATTAGTCATGAGTAAAAGGCCTCTTTCACTTATCACAACTTAGGCAAGCCTTTCAAACCCTTTTCATATTAAACCCCTTCAGTACTCATCATATGGACACCTTCACACCATATTTGATCTTCAAAAAATATGTGCACAAGTTAAAATATTATAATGATTTAAAATCATTTAAACATTCTCCTTAAAATACATTCAATCCTCATAGTTAAAAAAAATTAGTCAGGGCCCCATAGTGGGTCAGGCCTAAAAAGATTGTTTTCAAACAACTGACCTTCTTATTGATTCATTAAAATCTGTATGATTAATCCACTGAGCTTCCTATAATAATTAGAATCAAACTAGATCACTAACTTAATAAATTAAAAATTATTTTCATTCTTTTGCAAACTTGTTATTTTGATGGCAGGAGGCCTCTGAGCTAGTTTCAAAAACTTATTGAATCAACTAATCAGGCCCTAAAACCTTGTGTTCATATTCTTTGGTATATAGTCTTGCAATTTTCAATGTCTCCACTCATGCTGATTATTTAATCAAAAGATATTGACTGAAAAAGTTGCCTCCTCCAAACTTCCCTACATTTAAACATGTTAGTTATAGATAATCACATCTGGTTTTGGCTTTGAAAACTTGTCAAACTAACACTTGGGGTCTTAAAATCTGGGGCATTGGTTTACTATCACATGGAGAGTATAAGTCTGTGATTTAGATTCATAACAAATAAGTAGAAAAATTTGGTAGATGTTCAAAGTTGGGTATTTTGAATTGCAAAATTGGGAACACTAGGAGAACAATTATTTTCACAAATGGAATGGGTCTAGAAAAGTATGTAGATGGATTCATCAAGACTTGCAAACTAGCATGCTTAAAGTATATTCAAATTATAACATAGTGGACAATTATATTTTTTTAATCTATCATGCTTTCAAAGTTATGACATCCCAAATAGGGCTTTGGACCAATCTTCACTTTTAGTTACCAACAAAACTTTAGAATTTACATTTGGAATCACATTTGAAAACTACACAAATAGATTCATCATAGGATCAAAATTAAAATGTATCAAGTCTTTGACCCCTAGAAAGAAAATGAAAAGGTAATTTCTCAATAGTTTCAATTGGGTCAAATTTTAAACTAGTCAAAAAGGGCTTCTCATAATTTTGAATAATATGTATCAGCATGACAAGAGTAAACAACCAAATTTGAGTGATACAAAAGCTAGTCGAAACATATCTAAACAATTAAAAATCTGAAAGATGGCTTCTTTGATATGCATACTAAACACTCCCAAAGTGTTGAGTCATGAAACTTAAATAAGTGCAAAATATTCAATTGCAAACTGGGCTTGTTGTCACTATTTGACACCTAGGCAAAAATGCAGATTTGAGCAATGCTCAAAATGATGCTTCATGAAATGACTCGAAATGATAACCTATCATCATATAATGCATGCATGTATTGAATGAAAGGTTTTAAATAAATTAATCTTATCATAGGCCTCAAAGTGATGGTCATGTACATTTGAATGAAAAGCTCTTATAAGGGTTTGACTAGAC
The DNA here is from genome assembly GCA_028749045.1 of Cupressus sempervirens. Classification (NCBI taxonomy): domain Eukaryota; kingdom Viridiplantae; phylum Streptophyta; class Pinopsida; order Cupressales; family Cupressaceae; genus Cupressus; species Cupressus sempervirens. Next base: position 433,971,109 of record CM053792.1, read on the forward strand.
TCAATTTTTAGAATGGTACTCAAAATTAGTGCTTCAATTTTGAGTCCCAATAGATACCTTAACACATATATGATTCATAAAGAAGGTAGACTATTTTTCCAATGTCCTTCCAAATACATCAAGTTAATGAGAGGAAGATAGTATGCTTTGGTGGAAAGTAATTTTGTAGGCCACTAAAGAGAAAGGGTCACAAGATGGAAATGCAAAATTAAAGGTTCAAGAATGAGTTAGTAAGGATGGTAAAAAAGACATGTTAGTGGATCTCTATTTAATAGTGATACAAGGTCATGTAATTGTTGGGGACATGTTGTACCATTTGGGTTTACAAGACAAGGATCTATTCAACATCATTCAATAGTTAACAAATTCATAATTCATTTGCACGTTGAAAAATAAATTAAAATGGTCAAGCAAAGGTCAAGGCATGAATCTATATGGGAGAGAAATCTAATGAGTTTTTCTTTAATTCTAACATGCTGACTAGGTATGGTGTAAATAGTAGGTTAATATGATATCAAAGAAAGTTTTTATTGCAATAGATTCCCCCATATGATGGAAAAGAGAAAAGGCCAATCTAAAAGGAGGGGATGTGTGAGGACAAAACTCCTATTCTCTTGGAAAAAGAGAACTCTTTTCTTTTTTTCCTTGGTGGGGGGAGGGAGGGTGCAGTGCTGGTGCATAGGGAGCATGGCATTGGAAAATCCAACATGGTAAAAAACATTAAAGAGCTATTAAGGCTTGACAAGTAAATGGATGGATCCAAATGAACTATTTATGATATTTTGAAGCCAATCATGACATTTGGTGGACAAAGAACAATTAAAGTGAATGTAGATCCTAAGATTCCTTGTAAGGATAATAGGGTCTAAGTAATGTAATTGGGAAAGAACATGAAATTATTGATAAAAATAGGTGTCAATTATGTGAAATTGTTTGAAATAAGGCAAGTAAATCCATAGTTATGATGAAATTGTAAAAATTGCAAAAATAGTCATTGTTGAGTTATAAAAATGCTCTAATTGGAAGAAAAAAAGAGAGAGAGGTTTTTAAAGGGACTAGTAGGTATTTTTAAATGTTCCTAGCCATGGTTAAAATATTTAAGGCAACTAAACCATTTATAATCATTAGAAAACTATAGTTTGTGTTTGGAGGAAAATGTCACAAATTTGAATTCAAATATTAGCCAAACTAATAATTCTGATTTTTTTTAAACATAGGTAGTTTTGGTTAGTTTGGAAGATTGTATCATGGTTATAAGAATATTTTAAATTCCTTTATGTGAGTGGAGGAATAAAGAAAATCATCAATCCATTATATTGTATGGATTGTATATGAGGTTAGAATAAAATAAAGAATTTTTACTAATTTTTGAAATGTTATTTATTTGATTAAAGAAAGAAACTATGGGAACCTATTACATATGAATTTGCATTGGTTTCACTATAGTAAGACACTAATTTAAGGGATTTCTAAACCATTCTTTCATTCCAATTGTTGACTGATCAAAAATATCATTGATAATTTTCTAATCTCCATAGCTCAATACCAAGTGTCAACCACTTTGTATGGCATTATTTAAGAGAATCTCCCCCCTTTTCTTAGATAATGCTATTCCAGTTGATTCTCATCCTCTCAATACCATCATTAACTCTCAAAATTTTAACTTTTCTAGATTTGCCTCTCTCTTTTCTTGCTACTTCTGTACAGTTTCCATGTGTATCTTTTCTTTGATCTACGACATCCTCTTCCCTTGACTGAATACCAAGAGTGAGTTAGTTGGCATAAGGCTTCATATTGATATTCCCTTCTTTCCCTTCACTAAAAAAATTATTATAGTTCAATCTTTGCATCCTAATATCCAGAGTAACTTTAGATTGTCAAGGTAATTTGTTGAAGCTATCCTCTTTAAATAGATGATTCTAAATAGGAAGACTTTTGAACAATGTGAAAATAATTCATAAAGTAATGATCATATAAAACTAACTAAATTTCACAATATTTAAAAATCTTAAAATGATAATTAGAATTTGTAAAAAATTCACATGGTTTAATAAAATTAAAATTTGTATTACAAGAAACTTCATATCTATTTCAAAAATCCATGTCAACTTTTGTTATGATCCCAACATTCTTGTCAATCAAAATTCAACTTTGGATTAAAAATTTTTCTTTGGATAGTCTTCAGAGTGTTGCAGAGTGTTAATATTATAACATAAAATTTGTAAGAATCTATCATCTTCCCTTGTTTGAGCATTTAGTTTTCCATTATAATTTGATATACACTTTTTTATCCTTCTATAATAAATATTAACTATTTGAGAGCATTACGTACAAATCATGTTACATAAATGGTGAAAGTTTTCGAAGCATACCATTTTTAGCTAGTATTTTGTTTATAAATGTGACTCCATTTTTTTGTTAATTATATATTTAATATGAAATATATTTATATTTAAATGTGTAAATATTAGTCTTTTTGTACAACCATGTAAAAGGACATTTTTAATTGGAAATATTATTATGTTAAAGTATTAATATTTACTTTTGTACTATCACATGTTCTCAGAATTTCAACAAAAATATTAAATGGGCTTCACATAGATAAGGTTCTATGAAAGTGGTTGGCCATGTTACTATCATAAACAATATTCCTCCAAGATAACTGGGGGGGTGAATCAATTATCCAACAATTAAGACATTTATTTTCCTTAAATAAACTTAACCATGCAACCAAAGTAAACAACAACCATAATAAGTTGCACATAAACAATTACACTAGTTATGATAACTAGGGAAACCCTTGATCAGAGGGAAAACCTCGATGGGAATGATGCCCACAAGATGGTGTACTAATATAAATATTCCTTCTTAGAGGATGGACCTTGTTAGGAGCCTATTACAATATTTAGTACATATGAGTCTTTGTTAGGAGACTTTGAATCCTTGTTAGGAGATTCCAAGCCTACTAGGAGTTGTACCAACTATGTTAGGAGTTGTAGTACAAAGTATACAAGAAGAGCCAGCTGCCTAAAGATGCAATTTCAATTACAAGAAGAGTTCACTACCCAAACAAGTAATGTACTATTAAGTTCCTCTTTCCTTTTCTCTATCAGTTGAACTAATCACTGTCAGACCTTGTAGACTAGGTCACGTACCTCAAATCCAAATATCAAACATCAAATCACATAATTAAACTTCAGTAATGAGGTTTCCTTCACTTCCTCTCTACTTTTCTCAACTTCACATTCCGCTCTCTTTGCTACTTACAATCACCATTTTCATATCTTCATGATAAAGGAAAATGTACTTCATTTATATTGAATCCATAAAAAATTCCCTTAGTTAGGTGCTAGACCTTCTCAATTAATTATCATAGGACCACATTAAGAACATGTTGCACCTAGCGATAACATTAACCTTCTGCCTTGCAATTTGAATATCTTTATGTACACGTAATATTATGATGAGTGAGCTTAGCTATGTCATCTTCAATATGTCTTCTTTACAACCTCAACCTTGATTATCATAATAACAAATCTACTAAGAGATATAACAAATTTTCCAAAACATGCCTCTGTAAACTTTATCTCAGAACAAACATCGAAAAACCTTCATAACTTCTTCCAAACTTAACATTTCTTCATCCAACATTAACTTCATCTACTAGATACTTAGAAGTATCCCCCATAACCTTCGATAGTGAGAATACTCAATTAGTTGTCTGTATCATCTTGATCTTTCCACTATTCTTCTATCAAATACCACAGAAGACTACTATGTTGTCATCAATGACAAACTTAGTCATGAATGTAACATATCATCATGATAACATATCTACAATGCTCCCCCATAGGAATATAATCAATATTCATGCTTCCAATAGTTAGATATATATTATATAAGCTAGAAACAGTAGCATGCCAAAAGGAAGGACCAAAAAATTATTCGTTGTCAATTTTCATGTCTAATAATTTATTCCTTATTCATCTTTAAAATAACTTTTAAAAAGAGTTTTATCATATAGTATGGTGGTGAAATGTTGTTGTATTATTGTGCCAACCAAAGTTCAAATCCCAAGAGGATCAATTTTAATATTTAATTCAATATCTTTTATATATTCTTACCTATTTTATTTTTAAATAATATTTATAATTAAAATTAAAATACTTTAAATGTATAGCCTTTATGAATATAATATTTTTAAAATGCTATAACTAATAAATTAAAAAATTTAATTGATAAATATTATATTACAAATAATTTTTTAAAAATTTAGGGACCAATTTGTTTTCTTGTAATCGGTTTATTGATGGCATTTGATTTATTTTAGTACTATTATTTAATTTAGTTTCATGTTTGATTTTCTTTTCATTTTTTATTATTGTTAGAATTTTTTTGTGTTCAACAAATCATATCAATTATTTATAAGATGGAGGTTGAACTTAGTATCTATTGTCTCGTTTTACTAAGGTTCAATATGGTTTTCTATTAGGGAATTTTTTAATGATGTTTCTTCTTTTTGGTGTAATTAAATAATCACTAATTACACTTATTTCAGCTTACTTATGATAATTCATTTCATGGTCATTTTTCATTGAGACAATTAGGAGTTTGCACCTCAATTAAGAAAATGTTGTAGGAGAATTCCACTTTAGGTGGTCATCATTGTTATCTCAATCCACCTTTACTGCACTTATCACATTATCATCCTTGTCATCACACATACTTTAATGTTTATTGGAGGATGATCAACATTTGGTTGATATGTGATTCCACCTTGTGTGGGTGTTATCTTATTTTCTCCTTATCTTTGTGTCTTATCATCTTTCCTTTATAATGAGGCCCATTGTGTACATTTTAAATCAATCAATTAGATGTCAACCAAGTCTAGTATGAACAATAACATTCATGCATCTTCATTAAATTATCTTTCCAATCTCTTATGGGAATTATCTTGGTCTATCATTTGATCCTAGGAGTGTTGTAGAGTCACCTAAAAATCTAACATGGTATCAGAGTTCATGATTTGAGCACTTCCTTGAAGTAAATTTGGTCAGATGTATTCTTATGGTTAGACTTTAGGTTGTTTCAATGTTCAAATATATTTACGGTCTATTTGTTCTACATACAAGATATAATTTTGTTTGTTATTAGACTTGTTTTTTATTTCTAGCATATGATTATTTTTAATTTTTTATTTAGTGATATATTTTATTTCAATTTGGTTTAGTGAGATCTTAGGTCCAATATAGTTAATTTTACCATTTCTTTCACTATTTACCATTTCTTTAGGCCTATGCCCTCTCTCTCTCTCTCTCTCTCTCTCTCTCTCTCTCTCTCTCTCTCTCACACACACACACACACACACACACACACACACACACAATCTCTCTCTCACACACACATCACCATATGTATATATTCCATACCTTAATTATTATCATTCTCTCCCTACCTAATCTCTACCACTTTCCCTTCTTCCTTTATCCCTCCAACCCTCTTCTCACCATGTATTATGTCTTAATTACTCTCTCTCTCTCTCTCTCTCTCTCTCTCTCTCTCTCTCTCTCTCTCTCTCTCTCTCTCTCTCTCTCTCTCTCTCTCTACACACACACACACACACTCTTCATTTATCTCTCTCTCTCTCTCACTCACACATATCTCTTACCCTACCCACTTCTCTCACTTTATCAAATCTCTCTCCCTCTAATTTTAATGTTCCCTATTCCTCTCTTTCTATCAATTCCTTCCTATTTTGGCCCCACCTTCTCACACACACACATGCACACACATTTCTCTCACCCTCTCTCCTCTTCACACTTTTTCACATCTCTCTGGCTAATAAAACCATATTTTGAATCTCTCTCTCTCTCTCTCCCTCCCTCCACCATCAATGTCTATCCTAAAGCTTATTATCAATTTTCTTGAGTTTTATCTCATCTAGATACACTTCCCCATTTGATTTCTCCATCTCCTCTTTCTCCATTGCGCATATTTCTTTATCACTTTCTCACTTCCCCTCTCACAATTTATCACCTTAATTATCCTCTTTCTCTATCTACTTCATTTCTCTCCCTCTCACTTCTTTATTTATCCCCTTCTCCATCTACCTCTCAACATCTATTCACCCTAATCTCTCTCTCTCTCTCTCTCTCTCTCTCTCTCTCTCTCTCTCTCTCTCTCTCTCTCTCTCTCTCTCTCTCTCTCTCTCTCTCTCTCTCTCTCTCACACACACACACACACACACACACACACACACACAACTCTCTCTTACTATATCCTCTTTCTCCTCTCACCATCTCTTTGACCTCATTTTTTAATGATGAATATAAAATAGTCTTTATATTATAATTAATTTTTTTAAAACTAATTTTTATTCATTCTTTATATATTATATTTAAAACATTTACTATTTTATTCTTGTAAAAAAGGTTGTATAAAATTATTTTTTAAAGAATTGTTTCAAGATTTGGGTTATATTGGGTTTAGGGTTTTACTTAAATTGTGTATAAGTTTAGAAAGACTTTCAGTTATGTCCAAGACTAATATTTTCAATTAATTCTAGGGATAAATAAGATATATAGAGAAAGAAAATAATAAGTGTGTTGTCATTAAGGTCAAAGTTTGTTTATTAGTGACTCAAACTTAGTCAAATAGGTTAAACTACTACCGAGCTCTATAGTTGCTACTGAGCTCATATCCCAGTTCATAGTGTTAACCAAGTGTTACTGTATTATATAGTTACTATCAAGTTATATAGTCATTATCAAGTTCTACAATTACTAATAAATTCTAGAACCTCTATTTAGCATCTGGAAAGTAGTTTCTATAGAGTTGATCAATGACAGTGCAAACCGAACTTCACCATATGTACCGAGTTGCACTGTATCATCCATGCTTTCCAATATCTACCAAACTAGCTATATCAAGTGATTCATCTATATGTCGAGCTTGGAATGTTAGTGCTAATAGAGCTAAGATATGTCAACTAAGTTATTTAGTCTATACCAAGCTCATGCTTCTAGTGTTGACTAAGCCACATAGTGCCAACCAAGTGACTCATTTTATATAGCAATTTTCATTGTGCTCACTGAGTCATTCAATGTTGACTGAGTTCAAGCTACTTTGAAGTGATTAGTATGAGCCAAGCTTCTACGACTACAAAGTTAATGATGATGTTGAGCATTGATAATGGTTGCCAAGTATCAGAACATCACCAAGTCTGTCTTTAGAGGTTTAGTACCAACAGTTGAGCTAACTTTTTGATTTTGATGAATACTTATATTGTAGTCAACTTTGATGAATTATAATTTGGATTGGTATATTTGTAATGAATTGTATCATATCCATGTGTGGTGAATATGAAGTATATATGAAGAGTAGAAGTTTGAATTGATAAGGCTACAAGTAGCATACAGAACATTAAAGATTTATCTATCACAACAAGGTGATCTTTACACTACAAATAATCTTAACTAGCAAATTAGAGTTGCAGATTTGATATTAGAAACTAGTTCATCCTAACATGTGTATCAGTTAAATTCTTTCACAAGGTAGACCTAATAGTCTTTGTAAAATCTCTTTATTGAGTGCATACTTCATTATATGTTTTGTAAATCCTTTCACAAGGTGAACCTAGTAGTCCTTATTGCTCCCAATAGAGAAGATTATTAGAAGTGATCAATTATAAGCCTTAATAGGCCAACTTTATACTATAGTACTAAAGCTTGTGGGTATCATCCCCATCCAAATTTTACTTTTTATTTGGAAGCTTTTTGAGTCACCATATCTTGTGTCAAATTTTTATGGATGTTTTATTGCTTTCATTCTTTCATGCATGCCATTAGATCAGAATGTATATGAAGGATTAATTCATGAATTAAAGATAAAGTTCTATTGGTTCCTAATTCACCTCTCTCCTCTTAGTAACCTTGTCTATCTAATACTTTCAAAATTTGGTATCAGAGCATTTGGTTCTCATAAGAGAAGTCTAATAGCTTGATAAAAGATTAAATGGAAATAGATGTATCTAAGATAGAAAAGGCTATTGAGAATGACAAGTTAGATTTGGAATTAGCTATTGGAAATATAAGAAAAGTAAAGGAGCATCTCTTACAATCTCTACAAAGAAGGAAAGGACTGGCATAACAAACCAATGACAATCTCTATATTGAAGAAAGAATTTAAGAAATTTGTCCTAAAAGAAAGTCAGGTGGGGCTGATGAAGCAGTCAAAGATTTACGTGAAAATAATCTTACTCTCCAATAAGAAGTGAGAAAGCTGAAAAGACAACATGAAACCTAATCAATAAGATTATGTGAAGTTATTGAACAAAAGGGCAAAGACATCAAAAAGATAGAGGAGAAGAATAATTAAATCAATCATGTATCCATTTAGAAAATAGAGTTTATTAATCAACTCACTAGTGCAAATGAAGAACTCATGAATCTAAGATCACAAAATGAAAGACTTTAGAATGATCTGAACACTGAAAGGAAAACCAATGAGAGGATGATGAAATCTCAAGAAAGCATGAATCGATTAAATGAGCAAAGTCAATATAGATAGAAAGGGAAAGTAGAAATAGGATACATAGAAGAAGGTGAATTATCCAAGCAAGGAGCTCAAAAGATTCAAAGGCCCACTTGCAATCATTGTGATAAGTTAGGTCATACATCAAACAAAAATGTTGGAGTAATGGAAAACCAAGATTTGATGAAAAGTGCTATAATTGAAATAAGCATAAACATAAAGTGAGTGAATGCAAGGATAAATCTATGTTTGAGATTAAATGCTATAGTTTCAATAAACAAGGACACAAATATTTTAAATGCAAAACCAATATATTGAATCTAGCAAAATAGATTGTAAAAGCTATATTTGGTTGGGACTACAACACATGGTGTAGATGACACTACTATGGAGAATTTGAGTACATTGGAGAAAATTGTGTAAAACATCACATGAGAGAAAGAGACACCACAAAAAGATATTTTATTTGTACAGAGCTTGGAAATCTTACCAAGAACTATATGAACACTGAAAGAGTTGAAGATGAAAAGAAAGTCAGACCTGATAATATTAGAAAGAAAATGAAGAAGAAATGGATTTAAAAGTCCTATGAGAATGAAAATTAGAGTCATGAAGCAAGTATCACTCAAGAACTGGGTGACTCAAGGGTTTCAACTTGATCTCCCATAGGATGATTGGAACTAAGATCATGAAGCTGACATCCTACATCAATTCCACCTAGTAAGATGGAAAGATCCATATCAGTACTTAAGATGCAAAGGGATCACCGAGATAAGTCAAAGTTGCAAGACCTTACCAAGCTAGGTCAGGATACACTAAAAACATTGCATGGATACCGAGCAAGATCGAGATACACTAAAAACATTGCATGGATATCGAGCTAGGAATGACTATACCAAGCATTAAGGTTGGATCGAGTGGAAGATAGTCTATTATAAAGTGAATGAATGTACCAAGCATATATGATGATCGATAAGTGGAAATTCATTAAAACGGAAGGAAATCAAATTCATTTCTCATTGTGAATCTTTGAGAGCTAATTGCAAAGGCAATTTCTATGCTTCTAAGTGTTCAGTGTATTTATTGTTGAAAGATTTCCATGTTTCTGTAAATCCTATCAATTGTGGCATCCTCTAGTAGAAAATCTAGGAAAGGATCAAAAATGTTGGTTTGAGGAGTCAAATGGAAGGCACTAGACTTCAAATTGAGTCCAGCAATCACAAAGACACTTGACCCAACTCGATGCCAATCATAGATTCCACCCTAGGTACTTCCCATTAACGAAATTCATTCACATTTCTACTATTCCATTCAAGAAATTAGAACCCTAGAAATGGATGAAACTCAAGAAAAGCTATGGATGGATGGTGTGCTAAAACCTAAACATGAAATTTGGAGACCAAAGTTTTAAAGCATGTTACTCATATGCCCCAAGGTTTTCAGATAAAATGGATAACGTTTATCCTCAACTATGTACACAATGGGAAATTGTGGTTTGAGCATCCCATCAAGATAAAAAAGAAAATGATTCACAAAGTCATAGGGCTCCAAATGTTAAATAAGGCCAAGACTACCAAAACCATAAGTTGAACATAATTGGAGAACAAGACTCTTGCCAAGTGGGATGGGAGAGGAATGAAGATAAGAAATGTAATTAACATGGGGCTGAAGTTTGGGATTCACATGATAGCTCATAAGATCTATAGCTCAAGTCATCTCAATAGTGTGTCATGTGAGGTAGTTGATCTAGCCTTCAGGATAGTGAAGAACATTCTATCCTTTGACTTTGCTAAGTTGCTACTTAATTAACTAAACAAGAACATGGAGAGCATCAAAACTTCAAATAAAAATCCATGTAACTTTGGATCACTTTTAACTTTCTTATTCTTCTATGTGCAAAAATTCTTCCCTTCTAAACATTTAGTCATATGTAGAAAAGATGTACCAGTACTATATCAGATAATTGAATATATAGTAGAAATGGGTGACAAATTTGACAGTATCATGGATAGCTACTTTGATTCATTCAAATAAAAGATGGATAATAGCTACCCAAGAAAATTGTAGAAGACTAAAAGGATTATATTTTTCTTATGGTAGATTGTGAAAAAGTATATATTCAGGTAGTCAAACCTAGAGTGGTGTGGGTTAAGCCTCTAAGCTATGAGGTTAACATTGATGACACCAAGGACATTATTGAAGCACTTTTGAATGAACTTGTGGATCTAAAAACCACATATTTTGGTACTTATGAAGATGCCAGAGCTATAATTGAAATGGAAATAAGGCTTCCTCAAGTAGTAAAGAAAGGAAAGAAGAGAATAGACAAAATGAAACAAGCTAGCTCTACTCTCTTGTTGAATGAAGGAAAAGGAGATGACATGGAAGAAGATGAAGCAGAGGATGAAGATGAAGAGACAAAATTAGATGAAGAAGAACCTTTAACGAAGAAGGGTAAAGTCATCATTACCTAACCTACCAAGTCATCTACTGCAGTATTCACAAGAATAAAAAAAAGATCAAAGAAGAAGCTAAAGTTGGGAGAGGAGGAAGGTGACAACCAAATTGTACTTCTAAAACCCCCTCCCATACTTAGAGAAAGGTTGAAGAAGACATGAGAAGGTTTAGGCATGAACAGTTTCAAATCTTTAAGATATGAAACTAGAACCCCAAAGAAAAGATACAAATTGAAGATATCCTAGTATCTAAACTCAGTAAATGGAAATACTCACGAGATGAGATTTCCTCACAGGTTCTTAATGCACAGCCAAAATGGGAGAATGCAAAAATAATTGCAAAAGATATATTTGAAAAAATTTGAGGCAACTCATGCCAATTCTTAGTGAAAAAGAAGTGAAAGAATCCATGAAGAAAAATGAAGACAAATTCACTCTAAAATTGAACACATGCATAATACTAGAAAATGACATTGGAAATGTGGTGAAGACAACTACTAGTACATAGAAAAATGTTTACAAACTTCATCAACTAGGTGATTTTTTTGTTCATGTTAGTGATAAAGATGATGAAGAAGAAAAGGATGATGACAATCATGATGAATAAGAAGATATGGAAATAGGAGACTTAAATTTGGATGATGAAAAGGAAGAATATGAAGCTATAGAGGAGAATCTCCCTGAGATTCAAAGTATTGAGGAAACCAATCTAGAAAACATTACAGTAGTAATCATGGCCTCATTTCCTCATTCTTTGAGCAAAGCCTTAATGCCATCAAGCTCAAAGAAAGCTTATGCTTAGTTGGTTGTGGTAACCACTATAACATCATGCATCCAACCAATCTCTACACCTATTCATCTAAGTATAGTATTGGATGAAGTGACCAACACTTCATCTACCAATAAACTAGTGCCTTCATCATTAGATATGACAATGAAATAATAAGGTCTTTCTACTATCAAGATAATATCTACTCTTTTTACTAGTCATTTTATTTCAACAATTGTTACAATTCCAAATGTATCAATAAGTAGTACAAAGACAGTTGAGAGCAAGTCTCAACCGAGTACTAAAGTTTCAAGTAAGGATAGGGCTAAAGAAGAAGAAATTGATCTTGATGAATATATAGTTATTCTAAATTGGGATATCTAAATCCTGATCAAATGAACTTAATGTGTGAACTATTGCAAAAGAGAGCTAAGCAGCAGAAGCTTAGAATAGAAAAGAATAGAGAAATCCAAGTACTTGAAGAATTAAAGACCATATTTGTTGATGCACTAACTATTGAGGTTTATAGTACACAACCTATTTCAATTTAATTAGGATAATTTGTCTAGAAATTAAATGAAGATTTGAATGAACAAGAAAAGTTGTTACAATGGGTAGAGAGGAAATTTGAGAACAAAGTACTAGAATAGGTAGCTAAGAAAATTGCTATTCAGCAAGTAGAACTATCTACTACTCTTAGCTCCATTGGAAACCTCTACAAATAATGTAACTTCATTATTTAGCAAGTTATGTGACACATCTATCTTTGCTTAGGGATTAAAAGATAAATTATCGAAGATAGATGAAGACTTAAAGGCAAGTGCACACCAATTGTCTTTTGACCTGATTTATAGTTTTGCTCACTACTCAGAGATCAGATTTTAGACTGATTTGCAAGTAGAATTATTAAGAGAAGAAGCTAGGATTGGGGCTACACTTGTAGACATCCAAGGCATGATTCTTCTAAACATGGATGCATTGCAGAAACACATTGCACATGCTAAAACTCTCATCCATGAAGATAACTTCTCCATAGTAGACCATATGATGGAACTATTAGTTGAAGTCTAGATTACATCTCATTCAAGAAAAGTTATATAGGAAAGTTAGGATAAGACCATGGCATTAATTTTGAAGGTACATTCTAACTTCTTGTCACATTTTGGCATCACCACATAATATATATACACCTTTGACATTTATGTCAAAAAGGGGGAGAAGTGTAATGTATATGAGATATGTAAATATATTATGAGGGAGCTATACTATAGATATTTGTATAAATGAGATACATGTATGGTAGAGTAGCTTACCACATGTACAAATAATAAGAAAACATCTTTTGAAATTTTTTTTTTGAAAAATCTCAAAAATAGAGTATGTTACCGAGTTGTAGATTTAGACAGAAAATAAAAGAATATTTTGGATCTAAGCATTTAGTTTTGAATTGATAAGTTTTTTTTGTCACTAATTCCAAAGGGAGAGATAGTTGACATTGAGATAAAAAAATTTATATTAATGACTCACACTCAGTCAAGTAGTTTAATTTTCTATTGAGCTCTATAGTTGCTACCGAGCTCATATCCCAGTTCATAGTGTTAACCAAGTCATACAAAATTACATAGTTACTACTAAGTTATATATGTTAGGATAAAACCACAGACAAAAATAAAAAAAATACATGCAAATATAACCAATAATAGAAAATAATACATCACATAGAAATGAACACAAGGCATCAAGATTTAATGTGGTTCACCCAATCCCTAGGCTATGTCCACCAAACAGCAAGTCCGATCTTATTACAATCTAGTGATTACAACCTGATTACAATCTGTAATCCCTTATAGCTCAATACCACCACAAGAACCAATTTTGCATCACACTATGATAATAATCCCTAACCCTAAGCCATTTTATACAACTATTAAACTACTTTAGGGTTATAACATGTCAGCCCAAATTAACGAATGGTGAATCTATGAATCCCAGTAAAATAGGGCCCAAATATTTTTTTACAGTATGTACAGTACTTTCCTGATCAATCACCATAATCTAACAATATAGTGTTTACCGAGTTCTATTGTTGCTACTAAATTCCAAAATCTCTATTCAGTACATGGAAAGTAGTTTCTACTGAGTTGATCAATGACAGTACAAAATGAGCTTCATATTATATACTAAGTTGCACTACATCAACCATGCTTTGTAGTATCTACCAAGACAACTATATCAAGTGATTAAGTCTATATGCCAAGCTTGGAATGTTAGTGTTGACTAAGCCAAGGCATGTAAACCAAGTGATTCAATCCATACCAAGCTCACAATTATAGTGTTGATCGAGCCACATAGTGTCAACCAAGTGACTCAGATTAAATATGACAAGTTTCACATTGTTCACCAAGTCATTCAATGCTAACCAAGTTCAAGCTACTTTGAAGTGATTTGTATGAGCCAAGAATCTATGTATACCAAGTGCATGATGATGCCAAGTTTTGACAATGGTTTCTACGTATCATAACATCATTGAGTCAATCTTCAAAATCTGAGTTCTAGCAGTTGAGCCAACTTTGTGATTTTGATGAAAACTTATATTGTAGCTAACTTTGATGAATTGTAATTTAGATTGGTATATATGTAACAAATTGTATCATATCCAAGTTTGGTGAAATGAAATATATATTAGGAGTAGAAGTTTGAATTGATAAGGCTACCAGCATTATAAGGAACATCAAAGATTTATCTATCAGCAAGGTGATCTTTACACTACAAAGAATCTCAACTAGCAAATTAGAGTTGCATATTAGAGATCAACTACTAGTTCATGCGAATAGGTGTATTAGTTAAATCCTTTCACAAGGTAGACCTAACAGTATTTGTAAAATCTCTTTATTGAGTGCATACTTCATTATATGTTTTCTAAATCCTTTCACAAGGTGGGCCTAGCAGTCCTTATTGCTCCTAACACAACAAATCATTAGAAGTGATGAATTTTAAACCTTAACATGACAACTTAATATTGTGGTACTAAAGCTTGTGGGTATCATCATGACCCTAGTTTTACTTTCTATTTGGAAATTTTATGGGTCACCATATCTTGTGCCAAATTGTTATGAATTTTTTTTCTTTCATTCTTTCATGAACGTAATTAGATCAAAATATATATGAAGGATTAATTGGTGAATTAAAGATAAAGTTTATTAAGTCCCGATTCACCCCTCCCCTCTTAGTAACCTTTTCTATCTAATATTTTCATCAAAGTGATTGTGTTCAAAGTTGCCAATGTATTTATAACCTATGCATGCCATTATAAACCTTTTGCATTTAATATTCAATTTGTTGTTTCTATTGATTTTAACATTCTGTATGGTTGAGTTTTTAAGATATCTAAAAGGTAAAACAAAAATCTAATTCCCTACTCTACACTATTATGAAAGATTTATTGTAATTATATAAAAATAAAAGTTATGTTAAATAAAATTTAGTCATTGAAATAAAAGGTTTAAACAACTAATGATGCACACCTTACAAATCTTCATTGCCAAGAATGGATTGTACTATGGACTATTTGAGTGGAGCTGTATATTTAACAAAGATACATCTAAAGACTAGGTACCATCAGATTTGCATCAGAGAAGGAAATGAGTGGAATACTACCTTCAAGATGAGGAAAGGATTGTACGAGTGGTTAGTCATGTCTTTTGAACTAATCAATGTACTGAGAACTTTCGTGATGCTCATGAATGAAGTATCAAAGGAGTTTCTAGGTAATTTTATCATTGTTTACCTAGATGATATTTTGGTCTTTATAAAGACATTGGAGGAGCATTTGAGGCATATTCACAAGGTTTTTGATAACATGAAGGAAGAAAAGATGCTAATAAATTTAAATAAGTGTACTTTTGTGAAGGAGTTGGTGTACTTGGGACTTTTAGTATCAATAGAAGGTCTAAAAATGGACCTTGAGAAAGTGAAGGCTATCCTTGAATTACCCACTCAAACGAGTGTGACTGAGGTAAGATTTTTCCATGGACTGACTAGTTTTTATAGAAAGTCTATTAGAGGTTTTAGTAGTATTTGTGGGCGGGCCTTTGATTGAAACAACGAGAGGGGATAGGAAATAATTTAAGTGGACTATAGGAGCAGATAATATTTTTAGTATGTTGAAAGAGAAAGTTATAGAGCAACATGCTTGAGCACTTCCACATTTTAACAAGATGTTTCAAGTAGATTGTGATGCTAGCATTGCTGCAATAGGAGTTGGTTTGATCCAAGAAGGTAGACTTGTCACTTATTTTAGTGAGAAGTTGAATGATTCCAAAGGAAAAATATTTTCTTTACATTTGACGTGGATTCTATTTTTATAGAGTTATACATTTGTTTTAGAGCATAGGACTATGAAGTCTAATAGAGTTGCAAATGCTCTTAGTAGAAGAAAAATTTGGCTAATAGAGATGCAAATTGAGGTGGTTGATTTTAAGGAACTCAGTAATTTGTATCTAGAGGATCCTAATTTTAGTGAAGCATGAAAGGCTTGTATAGAACCTATTAGATTTGAAAAAAAAAAGTGGTTGGATTTCATAATCCAATATGACATGTTATTCAAAGGAATCTAGGTGTGCATTCCAAGAAGTTCAATGAGAGAGAATCTTATCAAGGAGTAGCATACTACAGGATTGGCTAGACATTTTGGTAGAGATAAAACTATTTCCTTGGTTCCTAAGAATTATTATTAGCCATGGTTGTAGCTCAATATGTGAAGAAGTTTGTATAGAGTTGCAAAGTATGCCAAATGACAAAGGGATTGAAGAAAGATATGGGGTTGTATCATCCATTACCTATACAAAAGAAGTCATGGGAGGATGTTAGCATGGATTTCATTCTTGGATTACCAAGGAATCAGTGAGGGAATGATTTTATTTTTATAGTGGTTGAAAATATTTCAAAGATGGCACATTTCATTCCCCCTAGGAAGACTAGTGATGGTGTTCATGTTGCAGAGTTTTTTTTTTAGAGAAGTGGTGAGACTACATGGTCTACCAAAGAGTATAGTTTTAGAACAAGATACCAATTTTTTTGGGTATTTCTAGTGTACATTGTGGAAGAAATTGAAGAAATACTTGAAGTTTATTTCATCACATCATCCACAAACTAATTGACAATCAAAAGTTGTGAATCATAGTTTGGTAAATTTGTGAGATGTTTGGTTGGAGACAAGTTAAAGGGTTGGGATATGATTTATCCATAGGAATAATTTGCAAATAATAATTCTATCAACAAGAGTACTAGTAAATTAGCTTTGTATATTGTATATGGGAGAAATCCCATAAATACTTCCAAATTGAGGTAGTTGGATAAAGGAGAAATAACTAGTCTTGAAGTGAAAGATTTCACTAAATATTTGAAGAACATCCATGAGGAGGTGAGGAAGAACATTACAAATATGAATACATAGTATAAGGATAAGGAAGATGTGAAAAGCAGGTATACATAATTTTAGATTGGAGATGAACTCATGGTTCATTTGGGAATGGTGCATTTTTTAGTGCCCATACAAATAATAAGCTAAAAATGAAGAAATTTGGACTATGCCAGATCATGAAGAGGTATGATTCTGAAAATGCCTATGAAGTGGAGTTGCCTATCGAATTGAATATTTCACCAGTATTATCAAGGAGATGATAGTGATGAAGCTACCAAAGCACAGTGGAGTATTCTAGCAACTATTTCAGCTACAAAGGAGATTGAAGAGATGCTAAATAGCTATTTTGGAAAAATTACAAGGAACTAAATTTATGAAGAATACATGGTCAAATGCAAGGGGAGGCTAGTAGAAGATTCATCATGGATAGAAAGGGAGGAGGTTAACCATCTTGGTTTTCCTCTAGAAACCTGAGATGTGATGGGGTTGTTAGATTGTGGTGACTGATCAGGAAAGTACTGTACTATTCATAGATTCCAAATTGGTTCTTGCAGTGGTGTTGAACTATAAGGGATTACAAATTGTAATCAGGTTTTAATCACTAGATTGTAATAAGATCGGCCTTGATGTTTGGTGGATGTAGCCCAGGGATTGGGTGAACCACATTAAATCTTGGTGCCTTGTGTTCATTTTCTATGTCATCCATTATTTTCTATTATTGGTTATATTTGCATGTAGTTTTTTATTTATTTCTATGGTTTTATCTTAACAAGTGGTATCAGAGCGAGGTTTTCTTTCAGTTATCCTCTATAGGAAAGTCTCACGGTTAAGTGGGAGTCTCATGGTTTAGTAGGAGTGATGGTAGATGAGGGTAAGCTAAGGGTTGATAGTTTTATTGGGAAAAACTTCCAATTATGGAAGATGCAAATGGAAGACTATCTTTATCAGAAGGATTTATAGAAGCCGTTGGAAGGCAAAGCCAAGAATCAGGGAACTATGTCAAATGATGAATGTAATCTTTTGGATAGAAAGGAACTTGGAAGCAATCGATTATGCCTAGCACCATTAGTTGCATTTAATATTACAAAAGTGAAGACGACAAAAGAGTTGATGGAAACTCTAGAGACATTGTCTGAAAAGCCCTTCGCTTCAAACAACATATTTCTAATGAAGCATTTATTTAATATGAAAATGACAGAAGGTGGATTTTTTGCAGATCATTTAAATGAGTTTAATACTATTTATAGTCAGTTATATTCTATGGGTATCAATTTTGATGAAGAAATTAGGGCTCTCTTGATTTTGTGTTCTTTGCCTAAAAGCTGGAATGGTTTGGTAATAGTGGTGAGTAATTCTGTTCCTAGATCTAGTACCCTAAAATGTGAAGATGTGATTGGTGTTGTTTTGAGTGAGGAAACTCGTAGGAAATCCTCAGGTGGATCTACATCAGGAAGTGCTTTGAATGCAGAAAGCAGGGGTAGAACAACTAAGAGAGGAAGTAACTCTAGAAATCATGGGAAATCAAGAGGAAAGTCAAAGGGGAAGAGGTCTCAATCGAGAGGACTGAACAACTATTGAACCTATGGGAAACCAGGTCATAAAAAGAAAGATTGCTGGAATCGAAAGAAAAATGAAGGAGATAAATCAGATGGAGACAAGGATGCAAATGTGGTAATTAACAAATCCGAAGAGGATGCTTTGCTTTTGTCTTTAGAAAGTGTTGATGATTCATGGGTTTTAGATTTTGGTGCTTCATTTGATGCTACACCTCATAGAGGTTATTTTATTGATTATGTCCAAGGGGATTTTGGGCTTGTTTATTTGGGGGATAATGAACCCTGTCAGATTGTTGGAAAGGGAAAAATTAAGATTAAGTTGCAGAATGGGAATCATTGGCTACTACATGAGATAAGACATGTTCCAAGGCTGAGTAGGAATTTAATTTCAGCAGGGCAACTCGGTGATGAGGGTTGTGTAATTACTTTTAATGATAAAAATTGGAAGGTTTCAAAAGGTTCCCTTGTAGTAGAAAAAGGTCTAAAAGAAGACACCTTATATCTTTGTACAGGTCATATTGTTCCTTCTAGTTAGATTGTTTCAAAGAAAAATGAATGTTTAGGAACAATTGCTATAGTTGAGCACGGATAACAAATAGCTGTTGTAGATTCTGATACAACACTATGGCACAATAGACTTGGGCACATGAGTGAGAAAGGTATGAAAGTACTTCATTCAAAGAAAGTTTTACTAGGTCTGAAATGTGTTAATATGGATTTTTGTGAAAGTTGTGTGTATGGAAAACAAAAGAGAGTGAGTTTTGTAAAGATTGGGAAGGAAAAAAAAAAGGAGAAATTAGAGCTTGTGCATTCAGATGTATGGGGGCTAGCTCAGGTATCTTCCCTTGGTGGCTCTCATTATTATGTTACATTTATTGATGATGCAACTAGAAAAGTACGGGTTTATTTCCTTAAACAAAAATCTAATGTATTTAAAACTTTTAAGAAATTGAAATGCTTGGTTGAAAATGAGACTGGTAAGATACGTTGACAAAGGTTGTAACAAGGGAGAAGTTGAACTCCTCTTTAGCTTCAGTTGGACTTCTAGATTGAACATGAATAAAAGAACAGTAGAGTCCAGGGTGGTTTGATTCAATGGGAGCCCCATGTGGTAGTGGTATTGCTACATGATCAGTCTCCAAGTGGGATATTTTTGTTTAGTGTGGAGCCTGATGAGTCCTCAAGTGGGAGATTGTTAGATTGTGGTGACTGATTAGGACAGTACTATACATACTCTCTTTTTTTTTTTGGTACTATTCATAGATTTTCCATTCATAGATTCGCCACTAAAGTTATGGCTAATTTATGGCCAACATGTTATAACCCCAAAGCTATTTAATACTGGTATAAAAGGGCTTAGGGATAGGGATTTGTTGACAGTGTGATGCAAAATTGGTTCTTGCGGCAATGTTGAGCTATAAGGGATTACAAATTGTAATTAGGTTGTAATCACTAGATTGTAATAACATTAGACTTGCTATTTGGTGGATGTAGCCCAGGGATTGGGTGAACCACATTAAATCTTGGTGTCTTGTGTTCATTTTCTGTGTGATCTATTATTTTCTATTATTGGTTATATTTGCATGTAGTTTTTTATTTCTATTCGTGGTTTTATCCTAATAGGGGTCACTTCTCAAATTAACCTAGCTGTCTGATGTAGGAGCATCGTACATGTAAAAGAAATCTTGCACCACCCAAAAACATATTTCCTCTTAGTTGTTTGAATAAGGGTTTTCCTAATGGAAAATTTTTGTCTCTGGAGGCTTGCTGCTTACTAATTCATTCATATGATCTCAGAATGTACTAAATTTTAGAGTGGAGTTTTAACTTAGTCATATCATACTGGTAGTTGAGGCTCAATACCATATCATAGGTATCAGTGAAGGTCTCATGGATTTTTTTTATAGAGTTTTGGTACAAAACATTTCAGCTCAATTTTGAAGGCCTAAACATGCACATATGAGGCCCAAAACTCAACAAACAGGAGCTTATACAAATTCAAGCCTATAGATTAGGAGCTGAGGATTCTGAAGGGGGGTTATAATAGAGAATTAAAGTAACTATTTAAAATTTAAGGCCTTTATAAGTTGGGCTGACCAAAAATTACAAAATAAATGTTAAAGGTATAATTGTCTAACTCTATATGTATTGTTAGGGTATGTTAGCCCTAGATATTATGTTTGAGTGTCTAGAACCTTCTCGGGTGGCATAAGATTGAACATTTAAGAAATGCCCATAGATTGTCTAGGACAACTTTATGTGATAATTCAAAGTTTTATTTTGCAAATTATTATAAGGAAGCTGCTTATGCGCATTTGCATATTTTATTTCAAAGTTTTGTAATTTCACATCTATAGCAATAATAAGAAGCCCATGTTTTGTTCTTGCTAGTTGTTTTTGTTTCTTTGTTTCTATTATGTGTTTGGGGTATTAAGGGGAGAACCTTTCATAAAATTTTTAGAGAATGAAGTGTTCAATAGTCTAGTGCCCCACCTATCCAAAGTTAAACACCCAATTTTTCTCTTGTGGACAAGGATATTATGCAACAAACTCTCCACAAAGGAAAAATTAAACATTCACTAAAAAATAGGCAATTTTTTAATGCATAGTAGGAGATGTGAGTTTTTTACATTGTATATTTATGACTACAGACTAGTGCCAAGTAGATTTTCAAGGGAAGGTTGTTGAAACCCTATGTTTGATAAAGAACAAAATAATTTAAATCTAGGAGAAAAAAATTATTTCATTTCTCTTACAATAGTATAATTATGTTGGTTTGAGGCAAAGGGAAAGGTGATAAGTGGTAAGTATAATTACCTTGAGGGACAGAATCTACATAAACTTTTAGGCAGTAAGGCATGAGATAAAACTTGTACTCTTCTCTAGAAAGATAGACATATTCATTCTTATGGCATAATTTTGGGGATGGTCAAGCTAGATGCTCATGAATCCAATATAGATTATTGAAGAAAGAAAATTCTTTGCAAGTATAATTTAGGAGAAGTAAATATAATTATAGGGGTAGAAAGGTCAATGCCACTACAAATGCTAATAGCTATTTAGTTAAAATGAAGCATGAGAAAAGCATGTCAAAGTTTTACAATAACAGTGAAAATCACTAATTATACTTTGGTTCATGGATGTTATGGTTGTAATGAATTATATGCCTATCTGACTATTATAAATATTTTTTTAATGGTAGTGAGCCAAAATTTTCTTGTTCAATCTACTACAAACTTGGCATGTTCTTTACCTTGTACTTGGAAATCTTAATAGACTAGGCCAAACTATGGAATAGGCTAGGGTTTAGTGGGACCTCAATAATGAATCCTCTTTGACCTAGGAGTATTCTTGTAGATATAGAATATCTTATCCTTACTTGTTTTTTGGATGTTAGGAGAAAATGTATTCTTAGGGGAGGAGGTTTTAATACCATCCTAGTGACACAATTTGGATTATTAGTGAGACACTACATTTATTTCATATATTATATGCTTGTTGTAGAAGGCTAGATAATATTTCACATAATGACTACTGAGTTATACTTTCTGTAGTAAATTATATATGCTTTTTGAGATGTGGATGTTAATTCATGATGTTATAGATTATGGTTTTCTAGACTAGAACTACTAACCTATTAGGTACCTATATCTCTATTTGATGTGTAACTGAATTAACCCACAATAGTGTGTTACACTGTTTTGGGGAAGAAATTCATCCAAAAAAGTGCACCACAAATTTTTGAATCAAGAACTTTTGATAATAAGTACCCAGCATGTTTCGATAAAAACTTTATTAGTTTTGATTGAAACATTATTAGTTTTGATTAAAACTAATAAAATAAGGATTTTTTTATTGAAACTAATCACTTAAATAGTTTTGATCGAAACAAAGATGACCTAAGTGGGGTTTAAAAACCACACACTACCAATACCAAAAATCATTATTACATGTGGAGTTAGGTGTTTCAATCAAAACGAAGGATGACTATGGCATTTGACTCATTAGTCTTCGAATCAGGTTTGAAATTTTTTTTTTTGACTCTCTCTAATGTTTTTAATTAGATGTTATATGGTTTTTTGAATTATTTATTCTATGTGTTCATGTATTGTGTGTGTGTGTGTGTGTGTGTGTGTGTGTGTGTTTGTATACATACATACATACATACATATATATATATATACACACACACACACACAAATGTATGATATGTGTACATGCACATATTAGTGTATATATATGTGTGTGTTTGTGTGTATACCTGTACATATATGTGTATATGTATATATGCACATGTATATGTGCATACATATATACATGTATGAATACATATATACATATACATTATATATGCTTTTATATATATGTGGATGTATATTATAGATATACATACGCTCTAATTTTTAAAGTTTGTGTTTATTTTTATGTATGCACATGTTACATGTATATTTATTTTAAATATAAATATTTAAAATGTATGCATGTGTTTACATATATAAATTTTTAGTCTACATATATGTTTAAATTAATGTATTACTTTTTAATGTGTGTGTGTGTGTTTGTTTATAAGCATACTTACATGCATATATGTATGCATATAAATTATATATTCTTATCTCTACATACATATACATGCATGCATATATATACACATGTATATCATTCAAATGTGTACATATATACATGTCCATATATATTTCATGCATCTTTATGTATGTGTACACATGTACACACACATATATGTATGTGTATGTGTATTTTAAATATCTACGTACACATATGTATATGTGTGTGTGGATGTATATGTGTACACAAACATGTGATGAATACATAAATTATATATACACATGTATGTATATTTATCTTGAATTTTTTCTTGGAAAATTAAAATATTAAATGTACATGTACATACAATATTTGATTTTATACTTGACCTAAATTACACAACTTAAACTAAATACCTTGAATGATAACGTTAAAATTAACAAAATATTTAATTTTAAATGTAAATATTTAAAATGTATGCATGTGTTTACATATATAAATTTTTAGTCTACATATATGTTTAAATTAATGTATTACTTTTTAGTGTGTGTGTGTGTGTGTGTGTGTGTGTGTGTGTGTGTGTGTGTGTTTACAAGCATGCGTACATGCATATATGTATGCATATAAATTATATATTCTTATCTTTGCATATATATACATGCATGCATATATATACACATGTATATCATTCAAATATGTACATATATGCATGTCCATATATATTTCATGCATCTTTATGTATGTGTAAACATGTACACACACATATGTATGTGTATGTGTATTTTAAATATCTACATACACATGTATATGTGTGTGTGGATGTATATGTGTACACAAACATGTGATATATACATGAATTATATATACACATGTATGTATATGCATACATGCACATGTGTATGTATGTATATTTATCTTGCATTTTTTTCTTGAAAAATTAAAATATTAAATGTACATGTACATACAATATTTGATTTTATACTTGACCTAAATTACACAACTTAAACTAAATACCTTGAATGATAACCTTAAAATTAAAAAAGTTCACAAAAATAGAACCTATAAATCTAAATATCTTTCATGTAACTTAAAACCCCTTATGATGGATTATTTTTCCACATGCCTTACTACCTCTTATAAACATTGTATTGAACTATACCAAATAACATGACCCTAGCTCCCTAGGACCCCTTTAAATGTATGCATATATAAGATAGAGTCCATGAACTTGTAGTTTAAAAATTCATGTCATGGATTGACATTAGGATCGCTAGCTTAATGAACATCCTAAATTATGAACCCCTTACACACATGTATGAACTATCTACATGACCTCTAAGTTTAGAAAATTATGAGGGATTAAGGTTTTATTTTAGGTTATCTCATTTTAAGACATCTTATTAGGACCCCTTAATTTATTATGATCTATCTTGATACATGTTATATTTTATATTATCTCTATTTAATTCATCCTATTAAGACCCCTTCAAATATCTATCTGCGCATATAATGTTGAGATCATCATACCTAGTTTGGAAAATTATGATCTAGATTTATTCTAAGTAATATCCCCTAAATCTATCCTTTTATTCCATCACTTCAAAATTTTTACATAAATTTCAATGCTCAATTAAATATATTTTCCTAGGTTAATGAAAATTCTAAATTAGGACCCCCTCAAACACATACTTATGAACTAACTACAAGGAGCGTATATCAAATTTTAACTATATAGGTCCCCTGCATCTCACATATCTTCTATGTGTGTGTGTGTGTGTGTGTGTGTGTGTGTGTGTGTGTGTGTGTGTGTGTGTGTGTGTGTGTGTGTGTGTGTGTGTGTGTGTGTGTTTGTGTCTGTATGTATGTATATGTATGTATGTATATGTATAGATATATGTATATGTATATATATATATGTACATGTATAGATATATGTATATGTATATGTATATATATATATATGTATATCTATACATATATATTTGTATATGTATATCTATATATATACATATACATACATACATACATACATATATATTCATAATAATCATAAATGTTAGGACCTACTATACATATATGAGGCTCCTTATGGTCTACTATGTATCCTAGTCCACTCATGATACTACTTAGTCAACAATTATGACTCCGTAGAACCCATTAATTTATCCACATCTTATTACCCTTTTGACTTGCCCATAATGTTTTCTTGGAAGGGGTTTTAATGGGTCTTGGGACCCTTTATGACCACTATAACATAGGTCTTAATGCATTAAGGCAATCCATTCATAAGATCTCTTAGTAGATCTTACCTTTAATGTCCTAAATTTAACTCTAACAAATAACATGACCCTATACCTCCCTAGGTCCCTAGGACCCCTTCAAATGTACATGAATGTTTTTGTGAACTAGGGACCATGACACTTGTAGTTTAGAAACTGATGTGATCTAGATTGATGTTTGAATTTGAAATTTTTCACATTTCATCCTCATTAGGACCAAAAAATACTACAAGTAGATCCTTATGTATAAACACACACATGAAGTTACCATATCATATATTCACTTAAAGATAATCCTCTTAAGATGTCATAGATTTCATATGTTTTATTTTATATTCTTTCCTTAAGTCATCATTTTATATTATCCCTTTAAGACATCCTATTAGAACCCCTTTATGCACACATGTACATGATATTAGTATGTGCAATCCATGTTTAGGACTGAAGATACTGTGTATGTTCATTGTATGTATATGACTTATATGCATATACATGTTCATTTCAAGTTTAGGAAGTCTATGTATGTATGTATGTAATATGTGTTTATGCACATGTGTGTATGTTCATTTAATGTTTATAAATTATACATGCATGCTCATTTCATGTTTAAAAATAAATTTGATAAATGTATATGCTCATTTGTGTTTTAGGATTTATATGTTTAAGATTAAATTTGATACATGTGTATGCTTATTTCAAGTTTAAAAATAACTTTTATTTGTGTGTATATATTAATTTAATGTTTAGGACTTATATATATGTTTATGTTCACTTCACATGTATATATTCCTTACATGTGTGAGTATACTCATTTAGTGTTTAGGATCTCTATTTTCTTAAATGTCACTTTAAAAAATTTCAACTTTACTCAAGCACATACACACATACTAGAGAGCTTGAAACATGGTGGATCAATAGCCTCCTATTCTATCCCCATAGTAGTCTATCAACCCCCCCCCCCCCCCCCCCCCCCCCCGCCAACCCCCACCCACCCCCCCACCAAAGAAGGCTCCTATCCTTCCTCCTAATAGGCTCCTATTCCACCCCTAAAGTAGCCTATCCCCACCAATAGGATCCTATCCCCCCCTTAGCAAGCTTGTATCCCCCCCAATAGCATCCTATTATACCTCATGACCTATATGATCACACTAACTAGGATATTAGAGAATTCAATAATCCCTAACTAGTAGAACATTTTCTAGCATATACAGTAGTACATGACATAGTATTTTACATAGTCTAACCTATATTTGAGATTAGATTCATGGATCTTCTTGATATGTTGTGTATACAATATAGGAAATAATTGAGAGTAAGAGAAGAGAGGTCACTTTAGGTTTGGCTTTGTAGGAGGTACATGGCTTAGTGCTTAGTGAGACCCTAAAGATAGAATGTTTCCCTTATTATCTTTCACTAAATTTTATGAAGGGGTATTATCCTCTTAAATGTATAGATCTATACATGGTTGCACTAATATATCTACACTTCCTTGTTGTTCATGGTTGCTATCCATATAATGACCATATTCCACTCTATTTTTCATAGTATCTCTATGCCAAGGTTCTCTTATGCAAGGTGGTGAACTACACTAATTTACCAAGACACTTAGGACAAGGGCATAGTAGATTGGTTGATAGGAAGGTGGTTTATCAAACACCAACACACAGGGAAATTGTTAGAGAGAGGGATCATGGTATCTCCCCTATATTGGGTCCCTTTCTTGATGAGGCTATGCATAGCACCAAATTCTAAGGGGTGATTTAGGGAATTGGAGATATTTTTGTAACTATTAAATCCATATCAATTGATGAGGTTGGCCAGTATTTGATGTCTCATTGATATTCTAGATCACAATCTAATGGTTCATCTTCAATAGACTTGTACAATATAGAAGGCATCCCTTTATTGTCTATCATAGAGGGTCTCAATGGAGTGTTGGCATGAGATACTATGACTCGTCTAAGGATCTACTAGATTCATATAGGTTCATAGAAGCATATCTTCACATACCCATATCATATGTTCAAGCGCACATGGGTAGTATTAGGTCATACCCTTAGCCACATTCCTCTCATTGCGCAGGTGGTGTTCATGGTGCTAGTGTACATCACGATCCACCTACTAACCACTCTTTTTTTGTAGAGGGGAACACATATACTATAGAACTATTAGTGAGCGTAGTGCATGCTGAAATTTTATGATGTAGGAGCATCTAGTGGTGTAAGGTAATCATGTATCACCCAAAAATATTCTTAGTGTTAGTTTTTATTTAATGTGATTTTATTTATGGATACCCATTTGGATCAAATAGATATTCCAACTCTCATAGTTCTACTATTGGTTTTCTGGTTTAGTGTTTTTGAGCACCTTGGGATATGTGCCAATGTAGAAAATAGGTTATTTTCATAATTGAGCCATAATTATGATGAGTTAGAGGGTGTAAGTTGGAGGTATGATTATACTTGTAATTTAAAGCACTCCAAAAAAATAATCTAGTCAAAAGGCTTTATGGTTTGAAAGTTATTATAATTTTTAAGTTTCCTAGAGATCCCCTAAGAGCACTTCAAAGTCATATTTTTGGCATTAAGTGGCCTAGTATGGGCCCAAAAAATGGGGGGTAAGAGAAGCTTTTCTATAGGGCTATCAAGTGCTTGGAGAGCTTTCCAAAAATTACGCCTCTTGAAAGTTGGACTATCATTTATGTATCCTTCTAATTTTATACTGACTTCTAACATGTTTTCTAGAAACTTCTATTTTGGTAGTGGATTCCAAATGGCATATCTAAAATGTATTCCTAACCTTAAACCTAATTCAGGTTACTTAAGGTCATTTCTAGCATTGTAAATGCATTGTTTTGATGGATTTTGAGAGAAGGTACTATAAGGATTTTTTTTCTCTAGAATTAGCGAACATTGCAAGACCCTAAGGTAGGTTATTGAATCTATTTTCATTGTAATTAATGTTATAGAATATCATTTTTGATAATTATATTCCTCTTTTCCTATTGTATTCATTTTGTCTTGGGTTGTGTCCTCATCAAGTGGTATCAGAGTGGGTTTTCTTGAGTGTGTAGATAGAGGACCAACTGTGAGGCATTTTGCACCAACACTATGTGGTTGTGGGTTTTAATATACTGAGAAGATGCATTCATGAAGGGGGCATGGTGGAAGGGCTAGAGTTGTTCCTCCTAAGGTTAGAACCCTCTAGAGACAAGCTCAAACATTGCAAGTGGAGATCCATAGAGGGATGAATATTGTCGTATGTGACCAAAGTGAGAAGGAAAATGAAGAAGAGGGAAATATTGTATAGGAAGGGGAAGGAGATGGAGAGGTCCTAAAATAGGTGGAGGAAAATCTTTTTAGGTCCATTTCCAAGATCAAAAAAGACCTAAATTTGATGTTGACATGTTTTATGGAAATCTAAACTTGGATGAGTTGATTGACTAGATCAATGAGCTAGAGGAATATTTTAGGTATGAGGATATTGGGAACCTTGATAAGGTTAAGTTTACAAAGGAAAAAATGAAAGGCCGTGCCAAAATTTGGTGGCAAGAGGTTTATTTGGAAAGAAATAGATGAGGAAAAGAGAAAATCAAAAGATGGGATTGGATAGTGGACAAACTAAAGAAGTAGCTCATTCCTATTGATTACAAGCTTGATTTGTTCAAGAAGATGCAAGGGTTAAAGAAAGTGAGCAATCTATCTAGGAATACATAGAGGAGTTTTATTGAGTCCTTATTAGGGTAGGCCATGCAAAAGCATATAAGGAGAAGGTTTCTCATTACCTTAATGGGTTAAGATTTACCATTGAGGAGGGGTTAAGTCTAGTTAGAATGACTAACATTGAAGAGGCATACCACTTTGGCTTGCGACTCGAGGAGAACTTAAACAAAAGGTTTGATGGAAGGAACAGAGGGTATAGTCAAGGAGGAAGGGATGGTGGTAGGTCATTGGGAGGGAAAAATAAGAACTAGAAGAAAATAAAGATGTGGGTATCAGCCAAAACTAGAGGAATGAGGGTTTCAATTGCTCCCATGATCAAAAATTTGGAGATTAGAGAGGAAGAGGTAGAGGATGTGCACAAGGTTTAGGAAGAGGAGGCTTTTTTGGTGCCTGTTTTCACTAAACCTAGACAAAGGAGGAGTTTTTTTCATACTAGGTGTAAGTGTGAGAGTAAATGTTGTGATGTGATTATTGATGGTTGGAGTAGTGAAAACTTGGTGTCAGAAGAAATGGTCTCAAAGCTAAAGCTAAAGAGGGAGAAAAATCCCCATCCTTATTGGATTGCTTAGGTGTAAGATGATCATAAGGTCCTGGTTGGTGAGCAATTTTTGTTAAAGTTTGAGATTGGGAGTTACCATGATGAGGCTCTCTATGACATCATCCCAATGGATGTCTACCATTTATCATTGGGAAGGTTGTGGTAGTTTGATAGGCATGCTATACATGATGGTCATGAAAATACATACTCTCTAACAAAGGATGGAGTTTGCCACAAATTGAAGCCCTTGATAAAGGAGGGTAAAAAGGTATGCAATAGTGCTAGGATATGTCTTTTTGATGGAAGAAAATTTTATGGATGGCATGAAACATCAACATATTTCTTATGCTTTAATTCCTAGAAAGGATAAGGAAGGTAGTAGTGAAGTTCCAATTGAAGTTTCATGTCTATTGAGTATTGAGATGTTATCTCTAAGAATGTTTAGAAGGATTTCCCCCAATAAGGAAAATAAATCATCAAATAGATTTAGTCCCTAGAGCTAGTTTTCCTAACAAGGCTACTCATAGGATGAGTCCTACTGAGACTAAGGAGCTAAATAGACAAGTTTAGGAGCTATTGGGGAAAGGTTTGATTCAAAAGATCTTGAGTCCATGTGAAGTATTGGTAGTTCCAGCACCGAAGAAGGATTTAGAGTGGAGAATGTGTATAGAATCTCTAGATATAAATAAAATAACCATCATGTACCAATTTCCTTTGCCAAGGATGGATGATCTTATGGACCACTTGAGTGGAGCTCAGTACTTCACAAAGATAAATCTCAAGAATGGCTATCACTAGTTACATATACAAGAGGGAGATGAGTGGAAGAATCCATTGAAAACCAAGGAGGGTCTATATGAGTGATTAATAATGCCTTTTAGATTGACTAATGTGCTAAGAACCTTCATGTCGCTTATGGATAAGGTACTAAAACAATTTTTGGGAAAATTTGTTATTGTTTATTTGGATGATATTTTTATTTTAGTAAGTCTTTGGATGAACATTTATTACACATTCACAATTTCCTTGAAAGGTTGAGGGAAGATAAATTGTTGATTAATTTGAAGAAGTTTAGCTTTGTCAAAAGGGATTTAGTCTATTTGGGGTCTGTTGTATCAGTTGAAGGTCTCAAAATAGACCCAAAGAAGTTGAAGGTCATCTTGGAATGGTATACTCTAAGGTCTACCATTGAGGTGAGGTCATTCCATGGTCTGGATAGTTTATACAAGAAGTTCATTAGGAATTTCACTAGTATATGTGCACCCCTAACTAAAATAATGAGGGAGGATAGAAAAGAGTTCAAGTGGACTACAAGAGCTACAAGGATTTTTGAATTGCTAAAGAAGGTGACAGAGCAACATATGTTGGCACTTCCAAATTTCAACAAAGTGTTCCAGTTGGATTGCGGTGCTAGTGGGAGTGTTATTGGGGTTGTGTTGAGCCAAGAAGAAATGCAAGTTGCAGTGGTTGGGTTTTATGACCTCAAGAATTTGTACTATAATGACCCTAACTTTGCAAAGGCTTGGAAGGCTTGTAAATAACCTATTTTCTATATAGGACTAGGTGGCTAGGTTACATGATTTAGGATGGTATGTTGTTCAAAGGTAGTCGATTATGTAATCCAAGGAGTTCCATGAGGAAGAACTTGATCAATGAGAAACAAAGTGGATAAATGGTAGGACACTTTGGTTGAGATAAGACTATTTCCATTATTAGTGAACATTAATTTTGGCCTCAATTGTCATAGGATGTGAAGAAGTTTGTGTAGAGTTGTCAAGAATGTCAAACAACCAAATGATTTAGTCATGATACTAGACTCTATCAGCCATTTCTTGTTCCATCAAAGCCTTGGGAGGGCATAAATATGGATTTTATTCTTGGATTGCCAAGGAAACAAAGGGGTAATGTCTTAGTATTTATGTTGGTTGATAGGTTCTCCAAGATGGCACATTTCATTCCATGCCGCAAGACTTATGGTGCAATGCATATTGTGGATTTTTTTTTCAGAGAGGTGGTGAGGCTACATGGTCTCCCAAAAAGTATTGTTTATGATAGAGATACTAAATGTGTTGGGTATCTCTAAAGGACTTTGTGGAAGAAGTTGAAGATAGAATTGAAGTTTAGTTCTGCACATCATTCATAGACTAATGGACAAGCAAAAGTTGTGAATAGAACTCTTGGAAATTTTCTAAGGTTCTTAGTAGGAGATAGCCCAAGGTATGGGATTTGATTCTACCAGAAGCAGTATTGGCTTACAATAATTCCATGAGTAGGAGTACTGTAGATAACCATTCCAAATTTTGAAGAGTAGTCCAAGGACTACACCAAAGCTAAGGAAGATGGAGCAAGGAGAGAGGACAAGTGTCAAGGTAGAAGACTTTGCTAAACATGTCAAGAACCTACATGATGAAGTATGTGCACATATTGCCAAGATGAACCTATAGTATAAGGCTAGAGCAGATCAAAAGAGGAGACATAAGGAGTTCCAAGTTGGGGATTTGGTTATGGTATAATTGAGGAAGGAATGATTTCTAGTGGGTGCCTACAACAAGCTAAAGATGAAAAACTTTGGTCCCTACAAAATTTTGAAGAAACGTGATTTAGGAAATGCAAATGAGGTGGAGTTGCTAGATGGGATTTACATTTCTCCTATTTTCAATATTGTAGACTTAATTGAATATCATGGTGATGGTGCAAAGGAGGAGTTGATGTTGGAGCCATGTCCAATTTCTACTACTAAGAAGGAAGATATTGAAGAAATTCTAGATAGCTATGTCGGCCAGAGTACCAAAACATGTATTATGAAGAATATGTGATGAAATGGAAAGAATGACTAGTGGAAGATTCAAATTGGATATCTATGGCAAAGGTTTCCCATTTGGGTTTTCCTCTACTGACTATGAAGTGATAGGGTCACTTTTCAATTTACCTTGGGTGTCTAATGTAGAAGCATCTAGTGATTTAAGGGAAATCTTCTATCACCCAAAAATATGTTTATTTTTATGTTCTATTTAATGTGTTTTTATTTCTGAATACCCATTTGGGTCAAATAGATATTCTAACTCTCATAGTTTCACTATTGGTTTTCTAGTATAAGGCTAGAGAAGATCAAAAGAGGAGACATAAGGAGTTCCAAGTTGGGGATCTGGAAATGGTATACTCAAGGAAGGAACAATTTCTAGTGGGTACCTACAACAAGCTAAAGATGAAGAAATTTGGTCCCTACAAAATTTTGAAGAAACGTGATTTAGGAAATGCATATGGGGTGGAGTTGCCAGATATTTTCAATATTGGAGACTTAATAGAATATCATGATAATGGTGTAGAGGAGGAGTTGATGCTGGAGCCATGTCCAATTTCTACTTCTAAGAAGGAAGAGATTGATTCTAGATAGCTATGTTGGCCAGAGTACCAGAAACATGAAGTATGAAGAATACCTGGTGAAATGGAAAGAATGACTAGTGGAAGATTCAACTTGGATATCCATGGTAGAGGTTTCCCATTTGGGTTTTCCTCTACTAGCTATGAAGTGTTAGGGTCACTTTACAATTTACCCTAGGTGTCTAATGTAGGAGTATCCAGTGATCTATGAGCAATCCTGTATCACCCAAAAATATGCTTATTTTTATGTTCTATTTAATATGTTTTTATTTTTGGATACCCATTTGGGTCAAATAGAGATTCCACCTCTCATAGTTCCACTATTGGTCTTTTGGGTTAGTTTTTTTGAGCACCTTGGCATATATGCCAATGTAAAAAATAGGTTATTTTGTAATTAAGCCATAATTATGATGAGTTAAAGGGTTTAAGTTGGAGGGATGATTATACTAGTAATTTAAATCACTCCAAAAAAAGAATTAGGTCAAAATGCTTTACGGTTTGAAAGTTATTGTAGTTTTAAGTTTCCTGGAGAACCCCTAAGAGTGCTTTAAACTCAGATCTGAGGGACTAAATGGCCTTCTACAGGCCTAAAAATGGGGAATGAGTGAAGCTTTTCCATAAGGCTATAAAGAGCTTGGAGAGCTTTCCAAAAATGTAAACAGTTCATCAATCAAATTCTCAAATCAAAAGTTATGTCTCCTAGAAGTTGGACTACCATTTCTAGATTCTTCTAATTTTGCAGTGACTTTTGATGCATTTTCTAGAACTTTCTATTTTGATGGTGGATACCAAATGGAATATTATAAAATGTATTCCTATCCCTACACCTAATTTGGGTTTCTTAAGGTCATTTATGGCATTGCAAATGCAATTTTTTGTTGAAGTTTGGGAGAAGGTGTTGTGAGGAGTATTTTTCTCTAGAATCACACAACATTGTAAGCCCCTAGGCATGCTATTGAGTTTTTTTTCATTGTATTGAATGTAATAGCATATCACTTTTGATAATAATATACCTCTTTTCCTATTGTGTTAATTTTTTCTTGTGTTGTACCCTCATCATTTTATATATGGGTCTTGATGATGTTGACGTTAGCTTGTCAACCACAAGATGGATGGACTTGTCGATGGGTGATGATTCTACTTCTATGTCATCTCATCTTGTCAGTCCACTTGGCTCATCATTATAAGGACATATGTTAGTCACCAGTCATCCTAGTGTAGATGCACAAGTAGGGCTAGATGAGACCCAACAAAATTTGGATACATTGGTGGACACAATCTATCGTACATAGTTTGACTATTATTAGATGTCAACATCAACATAGGTAAATTTATTTATTTATTTATGAAAATTTGAATTATTTTTAATAATATATGTCTATACACAACACATGTAATTATATATTTTTTAAACTTGTATTTTGTACATTATATTGTAGGGGGACACACCTATCACTGCTCCATCTTTGATGCCAAATCAAGTATGTCATCAAGACACATTAAATGATGTTAGTAGTGGATAGGTGATTTTTAAAAATTTCATTAGATACACATACAAAAATATGAAATGTGTAGGTTGTAAATAATATATTTAATTTATGGTTACACATTAATATCACTTTCTCCTTAATTTGTACAGATCAACACATCCTTTAGAGCATCTTGTTAGTCATTCTTTAGATCATGTTGTGAGGAGATGTCATGATGAGACTCTTGTACCTAGCTATCCATAGTTTTTTAAATAGATTGTTTAATCTACTTTTATTTATAGATACATTCATAGATTCCCCTTTTCCTATTGTGTTCATTTATTCTTGGGTTGTGCCCTCATCATTTGAGATATGGGTCTTGAAGATGTTGAATTTAGATTGTGGACCGCAAGATCGATGGGGTTGTTGATAGGTGATGATTCTACTTCTATGCCATCTCATCTAGTCAATCCACTTGGCTCATCACTATAAGGATGTATATCAGTCACCAGTCATGCTAGTGTAGATGCACAAGTAGGGCTAGATGAGACCCAAAAAAAAAATTGGATATATTGGTGGACACAATTGATCCTAAGTAATCTAAGTATTATTAGATGCCAACATCTACATAGGTAATTTTTTTATTTTTTTATGAAAATTTCAATTATTTTTAATAATATATGTCTATACATAACAAGTGTAATTATACATTTTTTCATTTGTTTTTTTGTATGTTTTACTCTAGGGGTAAACACCTCTTATTACTCCATCTTTGATGTCAAATCAGGTATGATATTAAGACACATTTGAGGATGTCAGTAGTGGACAAGTGATTTTTAAATATTTCATTAGATACACATACATACATATGAAATGTGTAGGTTGTAAATAATATATTTAATTTATGATTACACATTAATATCACTTTGTCCTTAATATGTATGGATGAATACATCCTTTAGAGCATCTTGATAATCATTCTTTAGATCATGTGGTGAGAAGATGTCACAAAGAGACTCTTGTACCTAGCTATCCATAGTTTTTTTTAAAGATTTTTTGATCTACTTTCATTTATAGGTACATTCATAGATTATATAGGCACTTTGTATGCTACTAATTATATTTTATTTGATAGATATAGATGCATATGCATGCCATTTATATTTGATATTATCTTCTAAGATCTGAATAGATATATTTTTTGTCATTTGTTTGATCAATGATATATTTTAGACTTAAGAATGATGTTTGACCAATTTTTTTATGTTCTAGTTCATATACATTTGATGATTGATCTACATATATACATTCTATACATTTCTTTTACATATTGGATTATGTACATTTAATGATTGATGTATAAATATGTAATTAAATCTTTTCTATGAAAGAGATATTTAGATATGATTAAATGACATTTGATTTAGAATTTATAGTTTACATGTACATGTATATGTATAATGGTGTTTATTGTGAAACAAGTTCAAGATGATCTTTAATAATTACATGTGTTTGATTTAATTTAAATTATATATATATATATATATATTTGATAATTTCATTCATGTCCTAATTTGGAGAAGTACTTTAGATATTTAAATTGTTGGATTATGCATATGGGAAACAATATACTAAGAGTGGGGGGCGGGGGGGGTGTGAATTAGGATCTTAAACTTTTGACTTCAAAATTAGTTTCATTCGTTCATACCTAATTCATCTCATAGATCTATCATTAAAACTGAAATGTTGAAACATAAATAAAATACATCATATCCATAAGGATTTCAACACATAACATAATGATTTGGTTACCAAAAACACTTCAAGATGTAGGCAGAACTAGGGTGGGGATGAAACCCACAAATTTAACTTGTAAGGGTTACAATGTTTGATCATAAATATAATCTAACCTGTGAGGGGTCTTCCCTATTAAAATCTTAAGAGACTATTAGGTCTCACTGTGTTAAAGGATTTTACATGCATAGTGAGGTAAGGAATTTGTTTAGTCCTTCACTACTCTAATTTCTCTTTGTCTTCTCTACTTTAAGACTTTGACTTCACTCTTTCACATGTACATAAGGATACTTGTCCTTATCTCTTCCTCCTTCATAAACATGCATTTTATGGTTTTGTGGTTAGAATCCACCTTAAACAGATGTTTAGTGAAGGTTCTAGATCTTGATAGACTACTTACAATTCATATCCTTTTTTTTGTTTCTATCCCTTTTTCTGATTGGTTGAATCACACACCTTGGGATCATTACATTTTGAAATGATGAATGATCCACTCCTTAGCTAGCTCTTAAAATATTAAATATCATAGAAATTTTAGCCAAAATGGTTTACATATGAGTTTATGTCATTACAAACCTGTATATCAAAACTGAACTACTCGGCACTTGAGTGTTATGACACTTGATCATGTATAAACCTTCATATTGATAGTTGGCTTCTATATACCTACTTACTTGGCTCTTGATAACTTGTCAAATTTATCAATCACTACTATATTTCTCAGCTCATTCATCTACTCATTTGCTACTAAATACTTGGCAATCTCTATCCTACTCACTATCGGTGTTGTATGCTTGGCCTTTACTAGACAACTCAGTTGCAATGATCATCTTTTAATCTTTCCTAGTAAATAAAAATTATTTTGGACACTAATTAGAAACATAGGCTTAGACATTAAAAACCTCCGTCTATTACATTAGTGGAAAAAATACTTTGTCATGAAATCATATTGTGCTAAAAATGAATACTCTTCCTGAGACTATAATGTGATCCTATAAAATTTGATATCTGATCTTTGATCTACATATTGACTCTCTTTGTCTTAATCTTTCATATCCTCATGTATCCCCTTTTATTATCTTCATTTCCCATGATATTTATTCTTATTTTCCCTTGTTTTTGTGACTAATGGAACTTGGGGCTATTTAGGTTAACTGATATTTATCAAAGAATTGTTGATGACTTGCCACAATATTGATAGACTTTATTCCATCTCTCATGTACCTATTCTAAAATTTGAAATTGAATTTCTTTCTTGGTAGCTAGATCAATGAATCCTGCAATGTGTGAAATTTTTTTCTCTTTCTTCAAAATATCTTTAGCAACAGAGATTACCTTCTGAATTATCTCTATATGTGGTAATAATTGAAGTTGAATCAATGTTAACTTATGATTATTTTTGCATCTTTAGCCATGAGCTTGGCTAACCTCTTTTGACTAAATGTCATTTCACTATAAGAGGATGACCATGAACTTACATTCTTGTTCAATGTGATAACATTAACTCTTATATTTGCATGCAATAGCTCTAATGAACATGCAGTATCTTCTCTAATGAATTCTATATCACACAATTTGAAGTATAAAGAAGTGATTGTCTTCAAAATTGTTTCCAACTATGTAATAGATGTAGAAAGCTCATCTTGTCTCTATAAAAGTTTCTTTGAGACTTTATGTAAAACCTTATGCTCCACTCTTCTCTCACACCATTGTAATAACTTTTCATTTGTCTCTATGTCGTCTGTCTAGATATTATCAACTAAATACACTAGTTGATCTACAATTTTATGTTGAATGTTCACATCTATGATTCCAAATACATCTATAAAAATATCCTTGATAGTATCAAGTACCAATCTTCTCTTCTACTCTCTTCTTAATTGTTCTTGTTTTTCCTTATGGCATAACAATATTTGCAACTTTTTCATTTTCTCTAATGTAAGATTAATCAAATCATACTTAGGTAATGAAATTATTTCATCATCGTTCACTGATTCATCATCCTCCTCTTCTACATGAGTCATATCCTGAGACCAAAAGGGTATATCAATTGGTAGTGATATTTGCAACTACTTCCCCTTCCACTTGATCTCAAATTTTTTTTTTTTGCACTTGTGTAGAAATCACCTGTTGCATAAGTGTCACGTGTTTTTTTTTTTATGTAGCCTTTCCACTTTGTAATTAAATAAGAGCTTGATTAGCCTCTTTTTCTTTTTGTGTGACTTCATCTTCTACCAATTTAGTGCAATAATATTTCTCAAAAATTGCTTTCTTTTCAAAATTTTCATACAAATTGGTGGTGTATATACAATTAATGCCTTACCAAGTTGCTCAACACTTATAGCCTCTATAGTAGATGTGACCTTAACATCATCAGTCTCCTTGAATTAAAGCTTTGGATTTTCAACTATTTGCTAAAAAAATGGGTTAGTAAAGATTTTTCTTGATTCATTCATTAAACCTTGAATTTCTTATTATGTCAGTATGTTTGGATTGGGTGGAGGGGTGTCAATGTCATCCTCAATTGGTATAGTGTCTTTCTACTCACACTTACTAACAAGTTGTTGTATCTCCTCTATTAGCTTGGCTATTTCTTGTTTTTATTCATCTCTAAATTTAATAACATCTTGACTTTCCCCCAATTCCACTAATTGAGTGAGAAATCCAAACACTTCCTTTCGTATCTTAATATTATCTTGCTCAATGTCATGAGCTTTATTTTTCAAAACTTTTTATGCCCTATCTCTTGGCATAAACTTTTTAACAATTTTTTAAAGGTCTATAGACATATGAGTCTTCCCTAAATCTAGCATAACTTGTGCCAATTTTGTCTCTCTTATTTCCTTTTTAGTGGATAATGCCCATTTCCACTTGGCATCCACTCTTTTGTACAATCCCACTAGAAATCAAGTTTCCAATTTAAGGCTATGCACTTAAACTTGACCATCATGTCAATATTTGTGCCTTTAAGCTTAACTTGATCATCATTACTCAAAGAATTATATTTTGTGTCTTTTAATCCCATAATTCTTTCTAATTCTATCATATTTGCATCTACCTGATCCATAGTCATTAGAGGGAGTATCTTCACTACTTAAACTTTTCTAAAACCTCATCAAACTCATTTTTTTCTTCACCTTCCTCCTCCTCTTCTGCAATTATCATCTTTCTCTTTGGATTTTCTTGAGCTAATGCCATTTTTGTCTTCTTTGATGGACTTCCAATTAATAGCTTGGTATGAGGTTGTGCTAACCTTTTTCGAGTGATTATCACCTTTCCTTTTGGCCTCTATGGTGTCACCATTTCTTAAATTTTTCTTGAATTCATCCTTCACCTTAGGTTCAATTATGACAACCTTTTTATTTTGTGGCCCTTGGCTTGACAATTGCAAGCTCCTTTCCTTTTCCTTTCTTGGCCTTTGTGGGTTCTCTCGAACCTTCTCCTTGATCCTTCTTTTTAGCCTCAACAACTTTCCTTTTCCTTAGCTTCCTTGCCTTAGGTGTGATGGAATCATCACTCCACTTGGAAATAATAGTGTCATAGGTACCAAATTGCTTGGCACTAGCATATTTTTCTTCTACTAAGAGTGTAGTTACTATTGTAGTTACATCATCTACATTTACTTCATAGTGCATTTCTCTTAGCCATGCTACCCTTGGTAATACAACTTGTGCATGCACAAAATATGTGCCTACAATAAAGCATACTTCATCATAATATATGTCGATAATAGATTTTAGAATACTCTTTTTATTCTTCATTTTAACTTTGAATTATTCAAAGTAGTTATATCCATTATAGCTTCAAAATTATCTCCCAATATTCTTATTAGGTTGCTCAATTGTTCCATAGAAGTCATATTCCTATCCCATCCAATTTTTTCAATGATAGGAAAATAATTTTGTAAATAGAAAAATATGCAAACTAGTAGGGATCCAAATTTACAAGAGGTGTTCTTTGCTTCTCTAACTGCCTCTAGGTTCTCTATAAGTTGGTGTAATTGAAACTTAGCAAGATCATATGAATGATTCTTCTTCACTATTTTGTACCCCAAATAAACTGCAAAACAAGTCATGTTGTTCAATGTACTCAATAGATAGAATTTTTGTGCAATCACATGAACAACAAATTCAATTAATGGATCCTCAGTGCCATCAATTGACATACTATGACCATTCCACTTTTCCTTAGTCAGATTTTCAATCTCATTCTTTGTTTCACTCCTTATTCTCTTAGGTTAATCCAATGTAGGGTACCTAGTTACCTTGTGAATCATTTCCTTATTTATTTTTATTGGCTAACTTCCTAACAAAATTTTCATATCATGAACTTGGTTGAGCACAATCTTGATCCATTTGACATTGACAACTTTAGAAAATCTTAGGGAACAGTTAAGCCCTTTCTCTATAATGATCTTGTATTCATCCTTTAGGTTTCCATCAATACATAGCTTCTCATAAGATGTTCTAATATTGAATCTCCAATTTCTCCAAATTTGCATTAATAAAACAATCTTTAATCTTTAGCCATGAAAATTTTGGGTGGAATTGATTATAATTCTCCAATATCATCAACATGTTATTAATGCTCACTAAATTTATGAAGTTGAGTGGGGGACTTTGATCATTCCTAATGATTTTTACACTACTAATCCTTCATCATTTCAATTCTAGATGCCATCTTGAACTAGGATTTCAAACAAAACTTTCAAAAATATCTTCACCAAATATTTAACTCAGCATTGAGAATGAAACTTACTTTTCTTCACAAATTCATTGATAATTTGTTGATATTCCTTTCTCTAGTCACTTAAATCACTTTGATGGCTTTTAAAATCTTCTCATCAACCCTTTGATCACTTGGTGAGTGCAAATAAATCATCGAATTTGAGAAATACCTTTAATCTTTCATTTTTGGTCTATATAGTTGTCTTTGTAGTTAGTTGGTGTGTGATAGCTAGCTCAATATTCACTTTGGCTTGGTCAAGGTTATTCACTCAGTCACAACTAGTTCAATTGGTCAGTATGTTATCTTCCTCAATAACTTAGTCTATACTAGCAAGGCTCAATCAATTTAGATTATACCACTGATGCTCAGTACTTTATGATTTTCTATTTCTAATTGTTCTTAATGCATCTTTACTTATGTAGATATGAACTTTTATCACTTTTATGCTAGGAAATAATGTAAAATATAACATTGAATGTATAGTTCCTACATACTTAATTTGTTTAGTGAGATGTGGTGTGATCACCTGATCCATTAGATTGGGCAATCAAAGTTTTCATTGTTCTACTCCTTCTAGCTCTTACTATCTATATCCATGTTTTCTTTCCTCTAGGTTTGTCATTTCTATTACTTGATACTAGTGTCCACGTTGTAGTTTTGTAGTTCCTACTAATGTGTCCAATTTTTAGATAACTAAAAAATATTATCTCTCCATTTAACCATTTCTTTTCATTTCCTCTAAAATGTGTTTTGATGCAATTCTCTAGAATGTGTCCATATTCTCCACAATAGTGACAATTGTACCATGTATTACAATATCAATTGTAGGAGTTGCCTTTCCTTGTTATATGAGTTTATTTTTTAGGTGAATAGTTTGACTTCTTCTTAAGTCTGCACTCATGAGCTCTATGTCCATACTTTTGAAAACTGTAGTAGTGAACTTAGAATTTAGATACCTTTCTAGTTGTATCATTGTTATTTGACCTACATTCATGTGCCTTATGTCCTACATTCTTGCAATTAAAAAAATTATCACTTGGTTTGGGTTTTCAAATTTTCTTACCATCTCTTCTCTTGCAAATGTTTGGTGTGTGACCAATTTTCCCATAGTAATGACACGTAGGTTGGTCTTTTGATTTTGCATTCCTTTGTTCTCCACTTTTGGATAATTCTCCTTCTCCAGTACATGAAGATTGTTTATTGTATCCAAGTCCAAAGGTATCTTTTATTCTAGGTGACTTCATCATGTCTTCAAAGTGCTTGATTGCTTCATTTTCTTTGTTTAATCTTTCCATGAGTTCTTTTTCATTTCTTAACTCACTTTTCAATAACTTATTTTGTATTCTTAGATTTGTGATCTCCACAACTTTTATGCTTGCTTCCTAATTTTCAATTACTAACTAATTTATCATGTCTAGCTAGTTGTTTATAAGATTTTGTACTTCAAACCATCGCTTTTAAAGTATACTAGGCATATTCCTTTTGTCTTCTTCAGCCATGACCCTTTCTTCCATTGTGTTTTTCTTTTCTCAATTACCATAGAGTGTATTTGATTGAATTTCTTCTTCTGTCTTGAGATGTTTTATTGCTTTCACTAGGGTGCTATTCTTCTCTATCAATTCTATCATTGATTCATCATTGTTACTAGTAGTTCCACATTCTAGCAATCCTTCAGTGTTAACTTCTATTTATTGAGTGTCATTTAGTTGAATAGCTATCTCTCTTCTTTTCTTTAGGGTTTCCCTTAACTCTTCTTTTGCTACTCCTAATTGTTGCAATATGATCAAGATTTTAATCATCTGATTCTCTATAAAATACCCATCTTGTGCACTTCCATTTCCATAATATGATCTTATGAAGCTATTAGGCTTCTTAACAAGAGAGCTAGGCTTTTATACCAATTGTTATAATATGTCTATGGGAAACAAGATACTGAGAGGAGGGTGAATCAGGATCTTAAACTTTTGACATCAAAACCAATTTCATTCATTCATACATAATTCATCTCATAGATCTATTATTAAAACTAAAATGTTAAAATGTAAATGAAATAAATCTCATCCATAAAGAGTTCAACATATAACACAATGATTTGCTTACCAGAAACACTTCAACATGAAGGAAAAATTGGGATGGGGATGAATCCATAAATCTTCACTTTTGCAATAATTAATTTAACTTGTTAGGGTTATAATGTTTAATCATAAAATATGATTTAACCTATGAGGGGTGTTATCTATTAAAATATTAAGAGACTAGTAGGTCTCACCTTATTAAAGGATTTTACACTCACAGTGAAGTAAGGATTTTGTTATGAGATTTACATAGGTTTGTTAGGACCACTCTGTTAAGATATATACCCTATCTCAATTGAAAATGATAGATTCAGTACTTGACTCTTGATTTTCTCTACAAGTTGATCCTGGGTCTCCTCTTTGTTGTATCACTAATTTGATCTCCTAATTTGATAACTCTATTTAATCCTTCACCACTCTGATTTCTCTCTATTCTCTCTTCCTTCAAACTTCACCTTCACTCCTTCCAATGCACATGAGAATACTTGTCCTTATCTCTTCCTCCATCTTCATACACATACATCTTATGGTTCTAGGGTGAGAATCATCCTTAAATAGATGTTACATGAAGGTTATACATCTTGATCAACAACTAACACTTCATCATCTTTTGTTGTTTCTATCCCTTTTTATAATTGGTTGAATTTCATGCCTTGAGATCATTACCTTCTATAATGATGTGTGATTAACTCCTTATCTAGCTCTTCAAATATTAAATATCATAGAAATGTTAGCCAAAATGTTTTACATATGAATTTGTGCCATTACAAACTTATATATCAAAATTGATCTACACAACACTTGAGTGTTCTGATGCTTGATCATGTATAAACCTTTGTATTGATTCTCAATGTCTACATACAGGTTTACTTAGCTTTTGATCACTTGTCCACTTTCGCAATCTCTACTATATTTCTCAACTCATTCATTTGTGTGATCGCTATTACATACATGATAATCTCTATCCTTCTCGTTATAGGTGTTTTCTTCTCTACCTTTACTAGATAACTCAGTCATAGTGATGACCTTGTAATCTTGCCTAGTAAATGACTAAGTGTTTGGACACTAATTATAAACATAAGCTTAGAGATCAACATAGATATAACATGTAATTTATTCCCTAAGATGAACAATTGTCATATTTAGTTACTTATATCATAATTATTTGCATAATTCCTAAAGAGTAAATATATAGTTCATCCCCTTAAGCAAAATGTTCTAATTTGTTCCTAGTAAGACACATGTTCTAATTAGTTACATAGGCTAGTTTAAATAATTTAAAAATACAAAATACAATTTGAACTTGAGTAGTAAATTGAAAGAGAAAATATATAGTTCATTCTCTTAAGACACATGTTCTAATTTGGTACCTATCCTAATTGCAACAATTAGATACAAATAATATTTTGAACTTGACAAGTTAAATGAAAGAGTATAAGTTTGATTGCGATATACTTCATCCCTTTAAGACACATATTCTAGTTAGTTGCATATGCTAATTTGAATAATTTTAAGATACAAAACACAATTTTAACTTGACTTGTTAAATGGAAGAGTAAATATATATTTCATCCTCTTAAGACAAATGTCCTAATTAG
The DNA here is from genome assembly GCA_028749045.1 of Cupressus sempervirens. Taxonomy (NCBI): domain Eukaryota; kingdom Viridiplantae; phylum Streptophyta; class Pinopsida; order Cupressales; family Cupressaceae; genus Cupressus; species Cupressus sempervirens. Next base: position 434,015,973 of record CM053792.1, read on the forward strand.
TTACATATACTCGTTATTTCAATGATTAGTTACAAATCACATTTTGAACTTGACAAGTTAAATAAAAGATTAAGAATTTGATTGCAATATACTTTATCCCTTAAGACATGTCCTAATTTCATTTCCTTAAGGAAAATGTTCAAATTTCTTCCCCTTAAGACACATGTCTTAATTAGTTACATATACTCCTAATTTCAATAATTATTTAAAAATCAGATATCAAACTTGACAAGTTAAATGTAAAAATAAAAATTTGATTGCAATATACTTATCCCCTTAAGACACATCATAATTTTATCCCCTTAAGGAAAATGTTTGAATTTATTTCCCTTAAGAAACATGTCTATTGATTGATGGAAGTATAAATAGGACAACAAGATACTGAGAGGGGGGTTGAATCAGAATCTTAAACACTTTTTCCTTTTAGAAATTTATTCACACATTCACTAGTTGTCTTATGCATGCAAATTTTTTAAAAGTAAACTTGATGTAACATATAGATCCTCTTTGCAAATTGATTCTCTCTTTGATCTAATAAAAATTTTCTTCCCCTTCACTGCACTAATCAGATCACTTTCTCTGCTATGAAATAATAGAACACTTCTACTTAACTTCTTGGTTTAATCTTGATCCTTCACTTTGTTTATTCTCATAAATCATTTGTCTCACTATATCTCATCATATTCTTCACTCTTAAACTCACACCTAATCGAGTTTAAAAACTTCTATATATAAAGAGTTTCATAAAGAGTTTTCTAGATGCATTCTTATCACACCTCTCAATCTGAGTCATTGATTATAGAACATAGAGATCTATGATCCACGAAATAAAACATGTAATTTCAGTAACAACCTCTACATATATTAAATGTTTCTTACATGTTATCTTGAAAACATTTTACATTAAAGTTTATACCATTTCTAACTTCTATATAAACTCTACGTTGGTTAGCACCTATTGTCAATGATACCTAGCATGTTGTTGATGCTCAGTCGATATTGTGCTCAACACTTGCAATGTAACTTAGCACTTCTATGCTTAAATTCCTTGATAAGTGTTTAGCTTAGCTTCTATAAGAAATAATCAATGTCCCATATTTACTTAGATCCTATAGAGCTCGATACTTACATACTAATGTACATGACATGGCCTGTAAAGAGTAGCTCAGTTGTAATGATGAGTGTTTGACTCTTCCTAGTGAATGGCTAAGTGTTGGACACTAATAGAAAACAATAGTTAGAGATACCAACAATCTTTCTCTTTGACATTAGTGGCAAAAACACTTTCCCATTATTACATCATTACAAATACAATCCAATATGAATCCTCCTCCTAAGTTTATGACTTCAAAATTGGGACTTATGCCAAATGAATAATGAATCAACAATGTATAATACACATGACTCTAAATAGTCTAATATCTTAGTGTCATACCCTATTTACATGCTAAATTCTAAACTTCATTTCCCATTCATATGTCAAATCCTCCTTTTGAATTTCTCTACATGACAATCATTCCCCCTTGATTTTGACACTTATGTCATGGTTTTTGGGGTTGAATGGGTGGAACAAACCCATATTTTCCAATAAATGTTTGATAAGGTTGCGTGATCATGAAAATTTCCCTAGTGGTTCTTGTTGCCTTTAGGATATGATTATGCAACTACAACTATGTTACTAAGTCGATTAAGCTACCACCCATTGAAAGATTGTGTTCTTATTTGATAAGATCCTAGGCTGATTGCATTTCCCTTTACGTTACCTCTAAATGAGGTATCATTATTTCTTGAATAGAGATATTTTTGGATCTCATTCTACTATCAACTATTTGAATCTTAGTCAAGGTTCCTTAAGCATTCAATAGCTTGTGATATTAAATACTAGAATCTAATAACTACAAAATAATGTTGTTGGATCTCTACATCTTAGCATGAATCTATTGAATTTTTGTTTGAATATCAGCTATAAATCTTGGCACATCTAACAAAATGTTGTACCCTCTATATAAGTTTTGTCAGATTCTATACACATTCTTGTAATTGAACTTTATGCTTGTCAATCATTATGGAAACTTTATCCACAACATTATTCTTAAATTGTCTAGTTGACTAATCTATTTACTTCTCATTGGATTCAAAATAACCAATAGTTATTTGTTCAACAATATTTACAAGTTGGGAAAGAATTAGGGTCTCATCAAATAAAATTTGAATATCAAAAGCTTCAAGCAAAATATTTTTAACATCATATATATAACATCTTCTTTTGTTTTTCCTCTCTTCTTAGCTCTTCTTGTTTCTTCTATTTTGCAAAAATTTCTTTTGATGAAATTTTCTGATCTAATGTGAGATTTTCCAAGTCTAATTGTGGCATTTCAATTTCTTCATCTAGACTAACGTCAATATCTAGTGAGGTGTCAATTATTGTTTTTCCTTTACTAGGTAAAGGCGTGTTTCTTATTAGCACTACTTGGGGAGTTGGGGAGGGGGTTTCACCACTCGTTCATGTTAGTACATCAGCACTCAAGACAATAATGGTTGTACTCAACTCATCTCTATACTTACCTCAGTGTGAGGTACTATCATAGTTTGACTATCTAAACCTATGTCCTTTATCTCTATTTCTACCTCTTTACTTGTGAGCCTTTATTCCTTGACCTCTAGAGTGTTAGGGGTGTTGGTGTGTACTAAGGACATGCTTCCTTGTAGACTTGGCACACCTAAAATTTCTCCACTACTATGATCATATTCAATGGTCACCATCTTAGTTCCTTGCTATTATCAACTACTTTGGTAGATAATCCAAAAATACTTTTCCAAAGAAATTCATCTTGTTGTGCTAAATCTTTCATTCTATTTTTTAACTATAAAAACATTCTATACTTAGGAACAAATCTACAACTATATCTCTCCAAAAAATGTCCCTCTAGTCTTGAGATAGATTAGCCATAACTCTAACTAAAGTTTCATTTCTTATCTTATTATCTTCTTCATCTACCTATTGCCATCTCCTTTCTAGTCTAATATAAAAATCTATGGGTATTTTCTTCTCAAATAGACTTGGAGCTAACTTATGATTTGCAATCATTTCTAGCATAGCCTCCTCAAATTTTGTTCTATCAGTATTATCCAATGTGTCATATCTCACAAATCTAAAACTAGATAATCCTAAAGATCTTAGATCTGCACATATCTCATCAATTGATTATTTTCTCCCTATGGGTGGTCCTTTGACCAATCTCCTTCTCTTTGGTTTAGATCCACTAAGCTCAATATTCCCTACTACTCTTTGGTTTTTTGATCTTCTCAGCACTAGCAATTTCCCTAGTCCTTGGATTAGTAGGCAGTGGAGGAAGTGGAGGAGAGAGAGGTGTCATCTTTGACTTTTTGGTTTTATTTTTCCTTCTTTCTAGGTGGAGTGAAAAAAATTGATGCTTTACCATTGTCTTGTTCTTCTTCCTCCTCTTCCTCATCACCACTACCCTTTTCTTCATCTTGTCCAAGACCTTTTGTAATTTGTAATGGTTCCTTGCCTTTGCCTATGGTGTCTAGTTTTGTCTATAGGTCTTCAATCATTCTATTTGTTTTCTTCTCCTTTAAAGATATATTCATATTTTTAGTCATTTTAGCCTTATCATCCTCATATTTTCCAAAGGTTAAGCCTCAATGTCTATTTCTTCTTTCAATAATGCATAAATTTTTGCATTAACAAAGTCATTGTTAATTTGATAATCAAAACTTTGTAACCAAGCCTTCCACGACTTTACTTCCTATACAAATGTATTATCTATGTCTATAAGAAAACATATATCATTGTAGTACCTAGTTACCAATTATTTAGGTATCTTCATCCTCATCTTCATTCTTTTCTTGAATTCTTCAAAATAAGGATTAGTGACATTTTTAAAATTTTCTCCTAATTAAGTAATGTATTCACTTATTTTCCTTGCCATTGGGTTTTCTTACTCCAAAACAATGTCTCTAGTACAAGGAAAATATTTTTGTGTATAAAATAAAATGCACACAATGAGGGATCCAAACTTACACATTGAATTTTTTTTAATCCTGATGGATGCAAATTTTTTGCCAATTGTAGTCTTTGAAGCTCATTGATATTGTATTCATGATCTTTCATCACTATTTTCCATGCTTGATCTACTACCATACATAACACACTATTTAGTCTACTCAAGTAGTAAAATTTGTGAGCTATAACCCTCATTGCAAATTTAATTAATGGATCAGAAATGTTTGTAATGAATAAACCTCATCCATTTCACTTAGCACTTGTGTTTGCCTTAATTCCCTCACAAATCTAGCATCACATGGTTTTCTTCGTGTCTAGATTTGGGTAGTATGCAAGTTTGTAACCTTGTGAATTATTTTCTTTGTGATCTCTATGGTTCCATTCTATAACCAATACTTCATATCATGGATTCTGCTAAGAATAATTTTGACCCATTCAATTTTGAAATTCCTTGGGAACTCTAGGGCATGAGTTAAACATTTCCTTAAAATAACTTTGAATTCATCCTTCAAGATTCCTTCATTGAATAACTTCTCATATTCTTCTCTCATTTCATAATTACCTACTTCTCTAATATTAGACATATAATAGCTCCTTATATCATGAACCATAATAACTTTGGATTGTATCAAGGATAGCACACACATTAAATCTCCTTTTATTGCAATTTCTGGAATATCGCAAAACTTTACTGGAGAAAAAGTGTCACTCTTCACCAATTGAATTTTTCTAACCTCTTGGCTTATTCTAGTGGTGGATGAAGCTATCATCTTCTCTTTGTTAGTGTTCAAAAACTTTTCTTTCCTTTGAATTACTTGGTACAACTCCAATCTTCACTTAATTAACCTCCTCATCTCATATTTGTTTCAAATTTATCTTAAATTTCTTTTCTAATCCCCAAATAACCAATTTCTCTATAATCTTGAAATTTTCATGCAAGGTTTGAAATAATGTCTTTAAATTTTGATATATATCTCATTTTAATTATTTTAGCATCTCTATTAATGTTGTGTACTCAAGTAGGTGGAAGTTTGTTGTCTTGGTCTACATTGGTGCCTTAAACTAGACCTTTATTGTATCTTCCATCTAACTCAACTTCTACCATCTAACTCAACCTTTACACTAGTTTACTTTTGAAGTACTTGGTCAATGTTGCAATGCTCAATCAACACAAACAATTTTATTGATGTTTAGCATTGAGTGTTCGGCACTGACTGTTTGATACTAATTGTATAAATGACTCTTTTGTACTAATCCTATCACAAATATGTTCTCATCCATCTCTACATATGCAAATTTGAAATTTGGCACATTTTATTCTAAGAACTAACATATGATATATCAATTAAATATATAGTTCCATACATACATATTTTCTTAGTTTAAGATGATATGAACACGTTCTCCATTCAATTGGGTAACCTCAATTCCATTTTCTCGACTATTTCCATCTTCTACTTTATTTTTCCATTTTTGATTTATCTCTTTCTTTACTGTTTCAATGTCTATATTACCTTTACCTTTGTCTTTGATTTGATTTATTCATGGTACTTGAGTTCTGCAATTCTTTCTTAAATGTTCTAACTTGTGACATTTGGAACATGCATTGTTAGGTACATAATTCTACTTCTGATTTGTCCAATAAGGTTTTGTTTGTGATCTTCAATCATATTTTCTATGTCCATACTTCTCATAGTTATAGTAATATCCTTCAAATCTAGGTGTGGAAGGTGCATTCCTCATTCTTGTCTGATGCAGGAGCATCCAGAGGTATAAGGGAAATCTTGTGTCACCCAAAAAAATGTACTTAGACTTAGTTTCTATTTCATGTTTTTTCATTTTTAGATACCCATTTGGGTCAAATAAAGGTTCCAACTCTCACAGTTCCACTATTACTGTTTTGGGTTAGAGTTTTTAATCACCTTGGGATACGTATAAATGCTGGAAAAATAGGAGTATGTAATTGAGCCATCATTTTGGTGAATTAGAAGGTGTAAATTGGTTAGATGATTATAATTATAATTTAGAGCATTCCAAAAAAAGAATCAGGTCAAAAGGCCCCATGGTTTGAAAGTTATCACAATTTTTCAATTTCTGGAGATATCCTAAGAATGCTTCAAAGTCAGGTTAGGGGCATTAAATGACCTCAAAGAGGGCTGAAAAATGGGGTATGAGCAAAGCTGGTCCATAGGGCTATAGATCGCTTTGAGAGATTCCCAAAAATGTAAACAGTTCATCAATCGGAGCTATGGTTCAAAAGTTATGCCTCTCAAAAGTTCGATTACCATTCCTAGATTCTTCTAATTTTGTGTCAACTTCTAATGCAACTTCTAGAGCCTTCTATTTGGTTTGTGGATTCCAAATAGAACTTTCTAGAGTGTATTCCTAATCCTAACCCTCTAGGGTCTATTTAAGAACATTTCTGGCATTGTAAAAGGCAGTTCAGAGTGGAGTTTGAGAGAAGGTACTGGGAGAAGAATTTATCCCCAGATTTATAATATTGTAAGCCCTTAGGGAATGTTTTGAAGTTTATTTTCTCTCTACTAAATGTATTAGCATATTTACATAGTGAATAAAATTTTCCCTTTCCTTTTGTGTCCATTATGTGCTTGAGTCATGTCCCCATCAAGTGGTATCAGAGCCGGTTTTCTTGAGTGTGTAGACAGAGCACTAACTGTGAGGCAGTTTGCACTAGGACTGTGTGGTTTTGGGTTTGAGTTAATAAGATGCCTCCATGAAGAGAGCATGGTGGAAGGGCCAGAGCTATTAATCCTGAGGAGGTTAGAGTGCTCCAAAGGCAGGTACAAGCACTGCAAGAGGAGCTCCGTAGAGGAACAAATGTTGCTATAGGCGACAAAAGTGAGGATGACAATGACAAAGAAGAAATTGGACCAGAAGGGGAATTTGAAAAGGAAGTTATGAATTGGATAGAGGAAAGGCTTTTTAGGGCCATTACTAAGTTTGGGAAAAGACCTACAATTGATGTGGGTGTATTTTCAAGAAATTTGAAACCAGATGAGTTGATCGATTGGATTAATGAATTGGAAGAATACTTTGAGTATGAGGATATCAGGGACCTAGATAGGGTTAAGTTTGCAAAGGCCAAACTGAAAGGACATGCCAAAATCTAGGTGCAAGAGGTTCAATTGGAATGAAATAGAAGAGGAAATGATAAGATCACAAGGTGGGATCATATGGTGGACAAATTGAAGAAGCAATTCATTCCTGTTGATTATGAGCTTGATTTGTTTAAGAAGATGCATGGGTTAAAGCAAGTGGAAAAATTAGTCCAAGAATATACAAAGGAGTTTTACTGACTTCTGATTAGAGTAGGGCATGTAGAAGAAAATAAGGAGAAGGTTGCTCATTATATCAGTGGGTTGTGACCTAGCATCCAGGAGGAATTAAGTCTGGTAAGAATGACCAGCATTGAAGAGGCATTCTAGTTTTCCCTACAAGTTGAAGAAAAGCTAAATAAGAGGTTTGAAGGGAAACAAAGAGGGCATGGTCAAGGAGGAAGAGGTAGTGGTAGGTCATCTAGAGGCCAAAATAAAACCCAAAAGAAAAATGAAGATGTGGGTATTAGCAGGAACCAGAGGAATGAGGGTTTCAACCGCTCCTATGATCAAGACTTTGGAAATCAAAGAGGAAGAGGTAGAGGATGTGGACAAGGAAGAAGAGGCTTCTGTGGTACCTGTTTCCATTGCAGTGAAGAAGGTCATCGTGCCTTTGAATGCCCTCAATGACAAGGAAGGATAGATAGGAGAGCTGAGGGTCAAGCTAGGGTTGCTCATGTGGATGAGGATGCACAATCATCACATTTAGAGGATGCAGAAAGAGGAGAGACTTTAGTGAATAAAAGGGTCCTAATAAATGGTGAAATTGAACCAAGAAAAAGGAGGAGTTTATTCTGTACCAGCTGTAAGTGTGAGGATAAATTTTGTGATGTGATCATTGGTGGCAATAGCACTGATCTAACTTGGTATTAGAGGAGATGGTCTCTAACCTAAAGCTCAAGAGGGAGAAACACCCCCAGCCCTATCGGATTGCTTGGGTTAAAGATGATCATAAGGTCCTAGTAAGTGAACAGTGTTTAGTGAATGATAAGTAGGAGATAATTTCCATAGCTAGTCAAATTGTGATATGAATATCAAGATTTAACTGTGTGATTTTGAGTCAAACTCGATGACCCATGTTTCATGAGTAGTGATTCAACATGAATCCATCTCTCATGAGAATAAATGGAACACTTAGCACTCATTGGATCTAGGTGATGCTCACAGGGGTGAAGCACCGGGACTTCCCGGGAGGTCACCCATCCCAGTACTACTCCAGCCTGAGCGCGCTTAACTACAGAGTTTCCTCCATAGTTAAACCCAAAGCTTGCAACCCCATTTGCAAAACCTTCACCAAGTGTTGTGCCTTATGAACCATTCATTAGAAAGCCCCTTAAGCTCATCAATTGATAAGTAGGAGATAATTTCCACAGCTAGTCAAATTGTGATATGAATATCAGGATTTAACTATGTGATTTTGAGTCAAACTCGATGACCCATGTTTCATGAGTAGTGATTCAACATGAATCCATCTCTCATGAGAATAAATGGAACACTTAGCACTCATTGGATCTAGGTGATGCTCACAGGGGTGAAGCACCGGGACTTCTCGGGAGGTCACCCATCCCAGTACTACTCCAGCCTGAGCGCGCTTAACTACAGAGTTTCCTCCATAGTTAAACCCAAAGCTTGCAACCCCATTTGCAAAACCTTCACCAAGTGTTGTGCCTTATGAACCATTCATTAGAAAGCCCCTTAAGCTCATCAATTGATAAGTAGGAGATAATTTCCACAGCTAGTCAAATTGTGATATGAATATCAGGATTTAACTGTGTGATTTTGAGTCAAACTCGATGACCCATGTTTCATGAGTAGTGATTCAACATGAATCCATCTCTCATGAGAATAAATGGAACACTTAGCACTCATTGGATCTAGGTGATGCTCACAGGGGTGAAGCACCGGGACTTCCCGGGAGGTCACCCATCCCAGTACTACTCCAGCCTGAGCGCGCTTAACTACAGAGTTTCCTCCATAGTTAAACCCAAAGCTTGCAACCCCATTTGCAAAACCTTCACCAAGTGTTGTGCCTTATGAACCATTCATTAGAAAGCCCCTTAAGCTCATCAATTGATAAGTAGGAGATAATTTCCACAGCTAGTCAAATTGTGATATGAATATCAGGATTTAACTGTGTGATTTTGAGTCAAACTCGATGACCCATGTTTCATGGAAATTATCTCCTACTTATCAATTGATGAGCTTAAGGGGCTTTCTAATGAATTGTTCATAAGGCACAACACTTGGTGAAGGTTTTGCAAGCTTTGGGTTTAACTATGGAGGAAACTCTGTAGTTAAGCGCGCTCAGGCTAGAGTAGTACTGGGATGGGTGACCTCCTGGGAAGTCCCGGTGCTTCACCCCTGTGAGCATCACCTAGATCCAATGAGTGCTAAGTGTTCCATTTATTCTCATGAGAGATGGATTCATGTTGAATCACTACTCATGAAACATGGGTCATCGAGTTTGACTCAAAATCACACAGTTAAATCCTGATATTCATATCACAGTGTTTAGTGAAGTTCAAAATTAGGAGTTACCATGATGAAGTTCCCTATGATGTTATTCCAATGGATGTTTGCCATCTATTGTTGGGTAGACCATGGTAGTTTGATAGGCATGTAGTACACAATGGTCATGCAAACACATACTCTCTAACAAAGAATGGAGTTTGCCACAAACCGAAGCCCATGAAAAAGGAAGGTGAAAAGGTATGTAGCAGTGGTAGGATTTGTCTTGTTGATGGAAGGAAGTTTTTAGATGGCATGAAACATCAACATATGTGCTATGCTTTGATTCCTGGGAAAGATAAAGAAGTTAGTAGTGAAATACCAATTGAAGTTTCAGATTTACTAGGTGAGTTTGGAGATATCATCTCTGATAATGTTCTAGAAGGATTGTCACTGGTAAGGCAAATCAGTCACCAGATAAATTTGATCCCAGGAGCTAGTTTTCCTAACAAGGCTACTCACAAGATGACTCCTACTGAAATTGAGGAGTTAAATAGATAGGTTTAGGAGCTATTGAGGAAGGGCATGATTCGAGAGAGCCTGAGTCCATGTGCAATACCTACAATATTGGCACCAAAGATGGATGGAGAGTGGAGGATGTGTATAAGCTCTTGATCTATAAATAGGATAACCATCAAGTATCAGTTACTTTTTCCAAGAATCGATGATCTTATGAATTGCTTGAGTGGAGCTCAGTACTTCACAAAGATAGATCTCAAGAGTGGATATCATCATATATGGACTCTAGAAGGAGATGAGTGGAAAACTACCTTCAAGACCAAGGAGGGTCTTAATGAGTGGTTAGCCATGCTGTTTGGATTGACGAACGCCCCAAGCACCTTCATGCGGCTTATGAATGAGGTACTTAAGAAGTTCTTGGGAAAATTATGGCTTATGAATGAGGTACTTATGTTAAGGAAAGAGAAACTGTTAATTAATCTAAAGAAGTGTATCTTTGCAAAAAGGGAGTTAGTCTACTTGGGGTTTGTTATATCACCTAAAGGTCTCAAAATGGATCCAGAGAAGGTAAAAGCCATCTTGGAATGGCCTACTACAAGGCCTGCTACTGAGGTAAGATCATTTCATGGTCTAGTTAGTTTTTATAGCAAGTTCATTAGGAATTTCAATGGCATATTTGCACCCCTGACTAACACAATAAGAGGGAATAGAAAAGAGTTCAAATGGACTATGACAGCTATGAGAAGTTTTGAATTGCTGAAGAAGGTGATAGCACAACCTGTGTTGGCACTTCCAAATTTTAGAAAGGTGTTCCAGGTGGATTGTGATGCTAGTGGAAATTCTATTAGAGCTGTATTGAGCCAAGAAGGTAAGCTTATTGCATATTTTGGTGAAAAATTGAATGATGCAAAAAAGAAGTATTCTATTTATGATCAAGAGTTCTATGCAATAGTTCAAGCCTTAAAGAAATGGAGGCATTATTTATTGCCAAAAGAATTTGTTTTGTATACTGATCATCGGGCATTATAGTACCTAAATAGCCAAGGTAAATTGAATCAGAGGCATATGAAGTGGGTAGAGTTCTTGCAGAGCTATACATTTGTGTTGAAGCATAGAAGTGGAAAATCTAATAGGGTTGCAAATGCACTAAGTAGGAGATAGTTTTTGCTTATAGTAATGTAGGTTTAAGTATTTGGGTTTGATGAACTCAAGAATTTGTACCCTGAGGATCCTAATTTTGCTAAAGCATGGAAAGCTTGTAAAGAGCCTGTTGTTGTAGATAGAACTAAGTGGTTGGACTATCTGATTCAGGATGGTATATTGTTCAAGGGAATTCAATTATGCATTCCAAGGAGTTCCATGAGGGAAAATTTGATTAAGGAGAAACACAGTGGAGGGATGGCAGGACATTTTGGTCAAGATAAGACCATTACCATTCTCAAAGAACATTATTTTTGGCCTCAAATGTCACAGGATGTGAAGACGTTTGTACACAGTTGCCAGATTTGTTAGGTGGCTGAGGGATTTAGTCACAATACTAGACTATATCAGCCATTGCCTATTCCATCAAATCCATGTGAGGACATAAGTATGGATTTTGTTCTTGGATTTTCAAGGACACTAAGGGGTAATGACTGAGTATTTGTGGTGGTTGATAGATTCTCCAAAATGGCACATTTCATTCCATGCCACAAAACTCATGATGTTATTCGTATTGCAAACTTGTTTTTCAAAGAGGTGGTAAGACTACATGGTCTCCCAAGGAGTATAGTTTCTGATAGAAACACTCCATTTGTGGGGTATTTCTGGAGAACATTGTGAAAAAAGTTGAGAACAGACTTGAAATTTAGTTCCACACATCACCCACAGACTGACAGCCAAACAGAAGTGGTAAACAGAATTTTGGGCAATTTGTTGAGATGTTTAGTTGGGGATAAGCCCAAGGGGTGGGATTTGATTCTACCACAAGCAGAGTTTTCTTACAATAACTCTATAAACAAGAGTACTGGAAGATCACCATTCCAAATTGTATATGGAAGTAGGTCAAGGAATGCACCATAATTGAGGAAGATAGAGAAAGGGGAGAGGACAAGTACTGAAGTTGAAGAATTTGCTCAACATATCAAGCATCTACATGAGGAGGTTCAGGAACACATTACCAAGATGAATCAAGAGTATAAAGCTAGGGCTGATCAAAGGAGATGACATAAGGAATTTCAAGTAGGGGATCTAGTCATGGTACACTTACAAAAAGAAAGATTTCCAATTGGTACTTACAACATGTTGGAAATGAAGAAATTTGGCCCCTACAATATTCTGAAGAAACATGACTCATGAAATGCATATGAGGTGGAGTTCCTAGATGGTATTCACATTTCTCCTATTTTTAACATTGCAGACTTAACAAAGTATCATGATGATGGTGCAGATGAGGAGCCGATGTTAGAGCCATGTCCAATTCCTGCTTCTAAAAAGGAGGAGATAGAAGACATTTTAGATCATCGTGTGAGTAGGACTACTAGACATAGGTAGTATGAAGAGTATCTAGTCAAGTGTAAAGGATGGTCGATTGAGGACTCAACTTGGATATCAACAACTGATGTTTCCCATTTGGGATTTCCTCTACAATTCATAAAGTGACAAGGTCACTTTTCAATCTACCCTGGATGTCTGATGCAGGAGCATCCAGAGGTATAAGGGAAATCCTATGTCACCAAAAAAAATGTACTTAGACTTAGTTTTTGTTTCATGTGTTTTCATTTTTTGGATATTCATTTGGGTCAAATAAAGGTTCTAACTCTCATAGTTCCACTATTAATGTTCTGGGTTAGATTTTTTAATCACCTTGGGATACGTATAAATGCTAAAAAAATAGGAGTATGTAATTGAGCCATTATTTTGGTGAACTAGAAGTTGTAAATTGGTCGAATGATTGTAATTATAATTTAGAGCATTCTAGAAAAAGAATCAGGTCAAAAGGCCCCACGGATTGAAAGTTATTACAATTTTTCAATTTTTGGAGACATCTTAAGAATGCTTCAAAGTTAGTTTAGGGGCATTAAATGACTAAAAATAGTGCCAAAAATGGGGGACGAGTGAAGCTGGTCCATAGGGCTATAGAGCACTTCGAGAGCTTCCCAAAAATGTAAACAGTTCATCAATCAAAGCTACGGTTCAAAAGTTATGCCTCTCAAAAGTTTGATTATCATTTCTGGATTCTTCTAATTTTGTGCTGACTTCTAATGCGACTTCTAGAGCCTTCTATTTGGTCAGTGGATGCCAACTAGCACTTTCTAGAATGTATTCCTAATCCTTAACCCTCTGGGGTCTATTTAAGAACATTTCTGGCATTGTAAAAGATAGTTCGGAGTGGAGTTTGAGAGAAGGTACTAGGAGAAGAATTTATCCCCAGATTTATGATATTGTAAGCCCTTAGGGCATGTTTTGAAGTCTATTTTCTCTGTACTGAATGTATTAGCATATTTACATAGTGAATAAAATTTTCCCTTTCCTTTTGTGTCCATTCTATGCTTGAGTTGTGTCCCCATCATTGTCCTACACTCATGTATTTGATTCCTTGTTTCTTGTAGTAAAAATAATAACTAGTAAATTTGGGTTTAGCATTTTGCATACCATGTTTATTTTGGAAAATGTTTGTAGTATGGCCAAGTTTTCCACTATGATAGCATGTTGGTTTTCCTTTGGTATTTTCATTTTAATGTTCACCATATTTGGATGACTCTCCTTTCTAAGTACATGAATTTCCCAAACCATCAATACTTCTAGATGACTTCATAATTTCTTCAAAGTATTTTATTGCCTTATTTGGTTTGTTGAAACTTTCCATAAGTTCTTTCTCAGTTTTTAGCTCATTCTTCAGTATTTCCTTCTATGATTTGAGATTTTTTATTTCCACACCCTTTTGGTTTAATTCTTGATTTGCAATAATCAATTGATTCATCATGTCCAGTTGGGTGTTTGTGGACATCTAAAATTCTTTCTTCAAATCTAGTAACCATCACCCTTTTGTCTTCCTTTGCCATATCCTTGTCTTCTTCAACTTTCTTTTTTTTCTCAGTCACTTCACATAATCTTACTGATTGGATTTCATGTTCCCTTTTTAGTCCTCTTATTTCTTCATTCAAGAGTTCTTTCTAATTTTAGGTAGATTTGTAGATGCTTTATCATTTAGGTTGATTGCTTCAAACAATCCTTTAGTATCAACTTCTTCATTGGAAATTTTTTTGTCCTAGATATCCAATTCTTTTCTTCTTTTTATGGATTTATTTAGATCTTGTCTTTCTTTCTCAAGTTTCTGCAATATGAGTTCACTGTCAATCACCTAATTTTCAATAACTTGTCTAGTTTATAAGCCTCCATCTCCAAGATCTAATCTCCAAGAAATTAAGCTTCTCTAAGAGAGTGAGATGCTCTAATATCAATCATTTTTTGATAGAAGTATAAATAGCACAACAAGATACTAAGAGGGTAGGGTGAATCAAAATCTTAAACACTTTTTCTTTTCAATAATTCATTCACACATTAACTAGTTGTCTTATGCATGAAGAATTTGTAAAAGTAAACTTGTTGTAACATATAGATCTAATCTATCACATTCATGAAAATAAACACAAAACAATATTTGTTAGCCAAAAACCCTCCAAGGTGATGGTAAAACTAGGGTGGCAATGACATTGACAAACTGTCACTACTATAGTAATAAATTTAATCTATTAGGGCTACAATGTTTGAGCATAATATATCATCTACCCTGTGAGGGGTCTTCACTACTAAATATTTTGAGACTATTAGGTCTCACCTTTCTAAAGGATTTGACACTTAAAATAAAGTAAGAACTCTGTTAGGAGATTTACATAGATATGTTAAGACCACTTTGTTAAGAGAGATTTACCCTTATTCAAGTTGATTAAAACTAATATAATATCCAACTCTCGTTTTTCTTTGTAAAATAATTTCAAGTCTCCTCTTTGCACTGATCCTCTCTTTGATCTAATAAATCTTTTCTTCCCCTTTACTATGCTAATGAGATCACTTTCTCTACTATGGAATAATAAAATGCTTCTACTTGACTTCTTGATCTGCTCTTGATCCTTCACTTCACTTATTCTCATATTTCATTTATCTCATTGTTTGATTCTTTACTCTCTCTCACACACACATCTGATCGAGGTTAAACCCTTCTCTATATAAAGAGTTTCAAAAAGGATTTTCTAGATACTTCCTTATCTTTCCTCTTCATCTTAGTTGTTAATCACAAAACATAGGGATCTGTGATGTATGAGTGTTAAATATGGGGCCTCTAATTCATATTACACACACTTCAACATGATCAAATTGTTTGTCAATAACATCCTAGAATAACCATGAGATTATTCATTTGGTATGTCTACATGAGGTGATTTGTTGCCTTCTAACTATACAGGGTTTTACTATGCACTCTCATAGTTGAGAGTTCAATAGTTAGACCAAACTAGTACAAAGGATTTGAATGAATGAAAATGCAATATTAAACTATGATTTTGATGTTTTTATATGAAAAGATATGGATTAATCTTTTTAAAAAATTAGTTAATCAAAGAACAATGAAATTAAGCTATATTAGTGCATTGTAATCGAAATGATGAGAATGTAAAAGAACTAGAGATTTGAAAAAAAATTCTTGAGTGATCAATCCAACAGTAATTTGATACTCTTTACTTGCATCCTCCCCAAATAAGAGGTTAGAGGTCTCTTTTATAAAATATTGGATCCAATCAATGGTCAAGATTAAACTGAGTGTACAGTTCATATTGAATGTGAGATTGAGTCCTCCATTTTTTATGGAGTTAAATGAGATGAAATAAGTGATAACATTGATCCATTCAAATTTGTGCTTGTAATCATTATTTTAGTTAATTAAATAATTAGTTTCAACAATTATGATAAGAATATTTGATTAAATCAATATATTTAATTCCATTTTCATATGAGATGAATTAGGAAAGAATATTGATCCATTGAAATATGACATCAAAATTTAATATTCTAATTAATTAAATAATTAGTTTCAACACTTATGATATGTATATTTAATTAAATTAATGTATTTTAAAATTTCTTTTATGTGTATTAGCTAAAGAGGGTGGATTTAATTTAATTAAAGTTCTTAGGATTTATAATTAAATTAATTTAATTAGTAGGTTAACTTAGCTAATTTCAATCAATATTTAGGAATAAAATAAATTATGTGATTAATATAGATTAGAGATTTTCGGCGTTCAACACTTAGTTCAAGTAAAGATAATTAGAACCAGAAATGCCTAGTACAATAGAACTTAATTGATCAAGATATAGATGTTGTAATATTGATGCACCAAAAATTGGTTCAGAATGCCAATGTACCAATTTAAAGGTATTACATGATCCATGTCATAAAATGTGTAATCTCTGTAACAACCTCTACAAATATCAACTGTTCCTTCCATGTTGACTTGAAATCATTTAATATAAAATTTTGTGTAATTTATAACTTGTATATAAGCTATGTAGTGCTTGACACTTGCTAAGTCTAATACTTGACATGTTGTTGATGCTAAGTTTATACTATGCTTGGCACTTGGTATGTAACTTGACACTTCTATTCTTGAACTACTCAATATGTGTTGAAATTTTCTTGTATAAGAAATAATTGGTGCCCACATACTTGGCTTCTATAGAGCTCGATACATACACACTTGCGTACATGACTTAGCTTACAAAGAGTAGCTTCATTGCAACAATGACCATATGACTCTACCTGGTGAATGACTAAGTGTTGGACACTAATAGACAATAATAGTTAGAGATACAAATAATGTCCTAATTTTGATAATTAGTTATAAATAAAATTTTGAACTTGACAAGTTAAATGATAGAGTAAAAGTTTGATTGCAATATACTTCATCCCCTCAAGAAAAATGTTCAATTTTTTCCCTTAAGACACATGTCCTAATTTTTTACATATACTCCTAATTTCAATAATTGGTTACAAATCATATGTTGAACTTGATAAGTTAAATGAAAGAGTAAAATTTTTATTCCGATGCACTTCATCCCCTTCAGACATGTCCTAATTTCATCCCCTTAAGACAATTGTTAAAATGTCTTCCCCTCAAAACATGTGTCCTAATTAGTTACATATACTTATAATTTAAATGATTAGTTACAAATCACAATTTAACCTTGAGGAGTTAAATAAAGAGTAAAAGTAGTTCAAATAGTTCAACCATGTGTCCTAATTTTAAATAATTCAACCAAATTTTTGTACATAGTTTGAGAAAACATACTTCCCCATACATATTATGTTGTTTCTATCTCATATCAAGTGAGTTATATTGTCATTAGATAACATGTAATATTCTCGCATAGTCATCAATATCAAGCCTCAACTTATGTATTCTAGGCTCCCTAACTAGATGAAGAGTTAGACTAGTGGAAATTATAGTCTTACTATATTGATAAACCTTGTTGTTAGGTTGATAATCACTAAAATTGATGCAAGATAATTTTGGGTGTAAAAGAAATCTTGCATCAACAAAAAATATTTCATTTCATTGTTTGAATAAAGGTTGTCATAATGTAGAATTGCTATCTATGGACCATATTAAGATATTACATTAAATGTTGCATTATAATGTTACATCTTTATACAATTACAAGTTATATGTCAGCTCACAGTCCTCATAATTTCACACATGTTGATCATCCAAATCTACATGATTAACCAATGCATCTTTAGCATGCCTTCAACCCCTTTCTAAGTTTTCTTAACAAAATTCCATCTCTTTTAGGAGACACAATCCAAACAATGGTACTCACTTTCTAGAAATGTTTTTTGAAAGTTATCTTCACCAAATCCATCATAAATCTCTATATTCTTCATATGTTCATGCATTCTCTTAACTATAGCATCTAGGTACACTCTAGAACATAATTCCAAGTGTTCATAATCTAATCTTTGATCCTTAAACTAGGAAAAGCAAAAATCTATTTTCTTCTTTGCCACTCTTCATAGAATAACCATTATATTGACATCAATGAAAAACTCTATCATGAATGAAACACACAACCTCTGAATCATGTCTCTAATACTACTAGGATATCTTTTGAAGGAATACCATTAAGGTTCAGTATAATAATATCCACCTTTTGAATCTATGACAACATAGATGAAAATAATCTATATTCTATGAATACCAAAAGTATTTTTGTTGCATCCACCCCCCTCACCCCCCCCCCCCCACCCTGCTAATTCATGTTGACCATGAATTTCAACTCTAAAATAACCATCATGCAAAAGGAAGGTGTTAATCTACTCCATATAGTAGCATATTTTCAAATCCTTTTCATCAATCAAATCCTCATCATCAATCAACATGAATCTTAGGAACAACACTCCCTCAAATGATGAGATCCACTCAATATTCTTTCCCATTAACATCTTTCAATATGTAAGTATGTTTTCAAATGTCACTCTCTCAAAACATACATATCAAAAGATGTTTTATAGTTTCTATTCTTCCCTCAATGACATTACTGATAGAGGTATGATTATGTCAATTCTCTAAGTATGATGTGCCAATAACCTCAACTATCCAAAGATACTATTAAATACAAGGTACCAACAACCTTTAATGACTTAGGTCAAATGTAGATACTCGTCCATAGAGGAAGCATCAATAATCTAGTCAAGCTCTTCTACCACTAGACTAATATAGTATTTGCATAAACTACTCCAACATATGTTAGGGCATGACTTTAAGCATACTTCTCAAGAACTTAGATGCGTCCTTCACTAAATTTTTTGTAAATATGTCTGGTATCTAGTCATTTTTTCTAACATTATCTAATCTAGTCTCTTTTAGAGTAAATTTTGTACTAAAATAATGATACTATATATGTATATATATTTGTGTGTGTGTACATATATGTATATAAATATATGTGTGTGTGTATATATATATATATATATATACACACACACATATATTTATATACATATATGTACATATATGTATATAAATATATGTATGTATATATATATGTATATATATGTGTGTGTATATGTATATATATATATATGTATATACACATATGTATACACATATATGTATATATATGTGTATATACATATATATATACATACATATACAATATATATACATAAATATATACATACATATACATATATATGTATATATATAAATGTATATATACAATGAGTATGACAAATAATCTAGTGTTACATTCAGAGACAATACATATATATATATATATATATGTATGTATGTATGTATGTATGTATGTATGTATGTATGTATGTATGTATGTATGTATGTATGTATGTATGTATGTATGTATGTATGTTTTGTCTTTGAATGTAATAGTAGATTATTTGTCATACTCATTGTGCTTTTATTATTACAATGTAAGATAAAAAAATATCTATAAACTCAATCCCATTGTCTTTCAACATTTACTTCATCCAACTAATCGAAGTACAACTATTTTCTACTATTACATACTCTTCTTCTATCGTACTTTGTGAAATTCAATCATGTATCTTTCTTAGCCAACAAACCAATCTACCTCCCAAGAAAAATGCTCCACCACTAGTATGTTTTATTGTTGGGATTAAAGATGGAGTAATTGAGAGGGGGGGTGAATCAGTTACTCACAAAAATTAATCCATAGATCCTTAGATGGCTTAAACATCTAGTTACTGCTGATACTCGATAAGCATAACAAAAATGTCGTAACTTGGTAAATTAAATTGTTACTTATCTTCAAGAAAACATGCATGTAATTTAAAAAAAATGAACACAAGAGACACCAAATTTAACAGGAAACCCAATATGGAAAAAACTACCAAGTAACTAGCTACAAATTTTTCACTCTTCTGAAGTGAGCCCTATTAGGAGCCAACCATGTTAAAGGTTACAATACACATTTTTAGGTGTGACCCTATTAGAGGATTTAAT
This sequence comes from Cupressus sempervirens, assembly GCA_028749045.1. Classification (NCBI taxonomy): domain Eukaryota; kingdom Viridiplantae; phylum Streptophyta; class Pinopsida; order Cupressales; family Cupressaceae; genus Cupressus; species Cupressus sempervirens. Next base: position 434,036,102 of record CM053792.1, read on the forward strand.
CACCCTATTAGGAGTGGCCTTGTTAGTGGTCTTTAGAACAATTCAACTGAACTATCACCTTGTTAGAGGATATACAAAATGGCTATTAAACCAAATCTATTAAGAGATTTGAAATCACTGCTACAATTGTTAGAAAGCAACAATGAATTGACCTAAACAAGATGCAACTAAATTTTCTGACTACAAGTCTTTGTTCTACATCATTAGATCCTCCTTGATCAAATATGGCTTTTTTGCTCCTCAATGATCTTTGGTCATCCTTCTAATTCACTTTCACAATAATGAATCCTCATATCACATCAATTCCACTTCCACACATAGAATTTGCAACTTGACCTCTTATTTATACCATTCATATTATCAAGTTGGCTCATTCTCATGTTACATTTATCAATAATCCATACATCAGTTAGCTACAAATATTACTTTAAACAAATAAATGTTATTTCACAAAACAATGAAATCCTTCACTGGCCAACCCTGCTCAATAAATATTGTTGCCAAAAATTTCTTGAGTTAACTGTCTTGACTCGGTTAACATTGCAACATCTGCAAAATCCTTTGGCTACCGAGTTGACTCGGTAAGAACTAAATTCCTTCTCTGTCCATGAGAGCTTGGTAAGAACTACTTCTTCCATAATTCCCTTTGATGACCAAGTGAGCTCGGCAAGAACTGAATTTCTTTGTTTAACCTTGAAAGCTCAGTAACAATTGTCTACTTGGTAGATACTGCAAATTTTCTTTACTAACCTTCTGAACTTGGTAAACTTTGTCTTTTGCTTTGCTGACCAACTGAGCTTGGTAGACTATGTTCTATTCCTTGTTGACCATCTAAGCTCAGTAGACTCTATTTTTTTCCTTGCTGACCATTTGAGCTCAATAGACTCTATTTGATGAATGATATGACATTTGTGTGACATCAAAGACAACACACAATTGAACAATTGTATCCAACAATTTCCCTCTTTGGCATTGATGGCAACACACCATGTCATAGTAGAATGAAATTTGAAAACAAGTCTTTACTGATAGAATACTTCACTTTCTACAGAAAACTCCCTCTTTCATAATAATCTCTTGCTCTTACACAAACTCTTATTACTTTGCAAATTTTAGAAAGATATGACAGTATACTCTCCCTTTTTGATAGTACATGCCAAAGATAACACAAATCAATTAAATAGCATTGTATCTAATGTATTGATTCATATTCAATGTCTTCATTGGTTCGTTGCATCAACTTGATAGATCTTCAATTTTGTTTCTATTGATGCATCACTAAAACTATATTTTAGGGAGCTTCAAATAGGGGAATCACCCCTAACTTACCTCTAAGATACAAGAATGCATCCTTAGTTAAAGGCTTTGTCAATATGTCTGCAATTTGTTCCTTAGTATGGACATATTCCAATCTTATTTCCTTTTCTTGTACCAATTCTCTAACAAAGTGATACTTTATGGCAATATGCTTGGTTTTTGAATGCATCACTGGATTCTTGGATATGTTTATTGCACTTTTGTTGTCACAAAACATAACAACGGGTTCTTTGATTTCTTGCTTCATACCTTACATAATTGTTTGAACCACACAATGTTTGAGTAGTTTACTACTGCTGCAACACATTTAGCCTCTGTTGTGGATTGTGATGTACAATTTTACTTTTTACTTGTCCAAGAAACTAACCTTTTTCCAAGAAAGAAAGCTCCTCCACTTGTACTATTTCTATCATCAAGATTCCCTACCCAATCTACATTAGTGAACGCTTTTAAATCTAGATTTTCTCCAAGTTTATACCATAATCCATAATCTTCAGTTCCTTTTAAGTATCTCATGATCCTTTTGATTGCCATCATGTGATTTTCTTTTTGTTTTGCTAAGAATCTTGCTACAATTCATACTACAAGAGCAATGTCTGGTCTTGTGTGCACTACATATTGCAACTTTCCAATCATAGATCTATACAATGTGTGATCCACTTCCTTTGATTCATCATCCTTGGTAAGTTTCAATCTAGTACACATAGGAGTAACAACTGGTTTGTAGTCTTCCATACCAAAAAAATTTGGTATCTCCTTGATGTATTTAGATTGAGTGATGTAGATGCCATTCTTAATCTATTGAATTTGAAGACCAACAAAGAATTTGATTTCACCAAACATTGACATTTCAAATTTAATTGTTCATCTATTCTAAAAAATCTTTGCAAAGATCATCATTTCCTATGAACAAAATATCATCTACAAATATCTCTACTAAAACAATCTTATTATCTGGTCCTTCTTTATGTACAAACTACTATTATCATTAGTTCTTTGAAAACCAATCTAAATGAGATAGCTATGCAATCTTTCATACCATGCTCTAGGGGCTTGTTTAAGACCATATAATGCTTTATGCAGTTTGCAAACCATGTCCTTCTTATTTGGGTCAACAAAACCTTCAGGCTATTCAATGTAAACCTCTTCATCCAATATGGCATTAAGAAATTCTGATTTGACATCCATCTAATAAATTTTGAATCCTTTGTATGCAGCATATGCAAGTAAGGTTCTGACACCTTCCAATCTTGCAATAGGAGAAAATGTCTTACCATAGTCTACACCTTCTTCTTGAGAGTATCCTTTGCATACAAGTCTATTTGTGTTCCTTAATAGCTTACCATCTTCATTTAGTTTGTTTCTAAATACCCACTTAGTTCCAATCACATTCTTGTCTTTGGGTCTAGGTACAAAAGTCCATGTTTTATTTTTCTCTATCTATTCTATCTCTTCATTCATAGCTTCAATCCAACTTTCATTGTGTAGTGCATCTTTTTTATTTATAGGTTCAAAATCAGCAAGTAAACAAGTGCCTTTCAACTTACTTCTTGTCATAGTTCCTTCTGATTTATCTCCAACAATCTGATTTGGTGCATGATATTTTTTGACATACTTGGCTAACATGGGCTCCTTGCCTTTTAAATGAGTTGCATTGTTATCCTTATATGTCTCAACTTCTAGTTTTGATTCTAGTTGCTCGAGCTCGATAGATGCTAACTCGGTAGCTTTTGTTTGCAACTCGGGTTCTTGTAGCTTGGTAGGTACTAACTCAGTTTGAGCTTCTTGTGACTTAGTTAATGTAGACTTGGGAGTTGAAGATTTCTGATTGATAGATTTGCATTGTATCAGGTTCAATGTAAACTAATTTCTTGTAGTCTTTAGGTTCCCTTTTTCTTTCTTCTTCTATTCTTTCTACAAACTCATCAACTTTCACATGTGCATTTTCTATGAATTTGTGAGTAGATAATTTCAAAAATCTATAGGCTTTACTTTTGCAAGAGTATCCTAAAAATATTCCTTCATCACCTTTTACATCCCTTTTCTAGATTCTTTTAAAATGTATCATTTGCTTCCAAATACTTTTAGATAGCTTACATTAGGTTTGCAACCATACCATAATGCATAGGGAGTTTTGAATGAGTCCTTTTTCAGCTGTACTTAGTTCAAGGTATGAACTGCAGTGCTAATAGCTTCTTTCCAGTATTTGATAGCAATGTTTTTCTCAATCATTAAGGTTATTTCACAATCCATGATAGATTTGTTCCTTCTTTTTGCTATTCTATTTTGTTTAAGAGTTCCAAGTGCTAAAACTTGTATTTGGATTCTCCTTTCAATGCAAAAGTTGTTGAACTCATGTGAAATGAATTCGCCACCTATGTCAGACCTTAAACATTTTAGTCTTTTGCATATTTCCTTTTCCACTCTGGCCAAATACCATTTGAACTTTTTAAATGCTTCTGATTTCTCTCTTAAGTACATGATAGTCATCATTCTTGAATAATCATCAACAAAAAGAATGAAAAATTTCTCACCAGTATAACTTTCAATGCCAATGGATCCACACAAATCAGTATGCACAATTTCTAAATTTTCTTCAGTCTGATCATTCTTGCTTTTAAAACTAGTTTTTTTCCATTTTGCTAATTTGGCAATTCTTGCATAGACCAACCTCAGGTTTCTTTATGTTAGGAATGCCTTTTACTTTCTTGAACTTACTTGTTTTTACCAAGTTTTCAAAGTTTACATGACACAACCTCCTATGCCATAACCAACTTTCTTCAACTTAAGCAATAAAACATGAACATTCACCAAGTTCAAGATAAAATAGGTTACCTTTTGTTTGAGTGCCTGAACCAATTAGCTTTCTTTTTCCATTCAGAAATATTTCTTCTCCATGCATAAATTCCACTTTGAATCCATTATTGAGTAGTTGTGCCACACTCAGTAGATTATGCTTTAGTCCTTCTACCCAATATGCATTATCACACACAAGTTCCTTGGTCAGAGAGATTCTTCCTTTTCCTTTTATACAACAAGGTTCATTGTTACCAAATCTTACACTTCCACCATCATAGTCTTCAAAGTGTTCAAACTTAGTTTTATCACCAGTCATGTGATGAGAACAACCACTATCTATAATCCATGTACCATTTTTGCTCATATGAGAAATAAGTGCCATTTTTTTATCATCATTAGATTCATCTTTAACCATGAAACATGTTTTCTTACCTTTATCCTTGAATGATTTGAAGTCTTTCTTGCCATTGTACTTGTGACCTTTCTTCTCATCCTTATTTTTCTTATTTGGGTACCTAGTAGCAATATGTCCAATTTCTTCACAAGAAAAATAGATTAGAGGAACCTTATCTTTGTATTTCCCTTTGCCTCTTGAATATTTTTTTGCTAGTAGAGCATCAACCACCTACAAATTACTATTTGAACTTTGTTCTGATTCTTCATCACTGTCTAATTATCGATCCTTCATCTTCTTCCCTTTTTCTTTGAGTGAAAGCTTGGCTTCAAATTTTGATTCAATGTTCTTGGCAGCTGGAAAATAATTATCATAGTTGTCTAGCTTGAATGCAATCAATCTTCCAACTATGGCCTCTAAATTTATCTTATGATTTACTTCACATCTTCTTTCTTGAATTACAGAGACTTTGATTACATAGATAGGAAGTAGAGTTCTAAGAACTCTACTTATAACTATCTCCTCCATGATATCTCCTCCAGATGCTTTGATTGCACTAACACATGCTTTAACTCTTTCAACATACTTTGCAATGTTTTCATCTTCTCTCATCCTCATTTGATCAAATTTTCCTCTCAAACTTTCTCCTTTGGCTCTTCTCACATTATCATCTCCTTCATAGATCTCTTTCAGTTTGTTCCACATTTCAAAGGTAGTTTTGCAATCCTTAATGTCATCAGATTCTTCATAACTTAGAGCAGATGCTATATCTATCATCATATTGTTGTGAGTCTTCTTTTTAGCAATATCATTGACAGATAATGTACTAGAAGGTTCTTCATATTTTTCATCAAGGTACTTCAGCCCCGTATCACCAATCGAAGCTAGATGAAGCCTCATCAATCCTTGCCATGTTGAGAAGTTTTCCCTATTAAGTCTTGGCATTTCCCTTGTGTAAGACATCTTGATCTTTAGCTTAGATCCTTGAAATCTTTTCCTATAAGCACCAAAATCTTTGATACCAATTGTTGGGATTAAAGATAGAGTAACTGAGAGGGGGGGTGAATCAGTTACTCAAAAAAATTAATCCACAGATCCTTAGATAACTTAAAGATTTGGTTACTACTGATACTCTGTAAGTATAACAAAAATGTTATAACTTGATAAAATAAATTTTTACTTATCTTCAAGAAAACATGCATGTAATTGAAAACAAAATGAACACAAGAGACACTAGATTTAACGTGAAAACCCAATATGAAAAAAACCACCAAGTAACTAGCTACCAATTTTTCACTCTTTTGAAGTTAGCCTTGTTAGGAACCAACCCTATTAAAAGTTACAATACACACTACTAGGTGTGACCCTATTAGAGGATTTGATCACCCTATTAGGAGTGGCCTTGTTAGAGGTCTTTAGAACAATTCAACCAAACTATCACTTTGTTAGAGGATTTAGAAAATGGGTATTAAACCAACTCTATTAAGAGATTTGAAATCACTACTACAATTGTTAGAAAGCAACAATGAATTGACCTAAATAAGATGCAACTGAATTTGCTGACTACAGGTCTTTGTTCTGCATCATTAGGTCCTCCTTGATCAAATATGGTTTTGCCACTCCTCAATGATCTCTGATCATCCTTCAAATTCGCTTTCACAATAATCAGTCCTTATATCACATCAATTCCACTTACACACTTAGAATTCACAACTTGACCTCTTATTTATACCATTCAGATTATCAAGTCAGCTCACTCTTATGTTACATTCACCAATAATCCATACATCAGTTGGCTACACATGTTACTTTAAATAAATAAAAATTATTTCACAAAACAATGAAATCCTTCAATGGTCAACCCTACTCAGTAAATACTGCTTCCAAAAATATCCTAAGTTAATCATCTTGAATCGATTAAAATTGCAACATCTACAAAATCCTTTGGCTATTGAGTTGACTTCAAAAGAACTAAATTCCTTCCCTATCCATGAGAGCTCAGTAAGAACTGCTTCTGCCATAATTCCATTTGATGTCCGAGTGAGCTCAGTTAGAACTAAATTTCTTTGTTTAACCCTGAAAGCTTGGTAACAACTTTCTACTCAGTAGACACTACAAATTTTCTTTACTAACCTGTTGAACTCGGTAAAAAATTTCTTTTGCTTTGCTGACTAATTGAGCTCAGTAGACTCTGTTATTTTCCTTGCTGACCATCTGAGCTTGGTAGACTCTGTTCTTTGCCTTGCTGACCATCTGAGCTTGGTAGACTCTGTCTGATGGCTGATATGACATTTGTGTGACATCAAAGACAACACACAATTGAATAATTGTATCCAACATTTATGTCATCTACACTTTCTTCACAATCCACATTAGTGTATGGAGATAAACTAAAATTATTTGATCTATCATACCATACTCCATAATCAAGTGTACCTTTAGAATAACTAAAAAGTTTTTTAGTGGTGCATAACATGTCTCTTTAGGATGTTCATGAAATATTTTCATATTAAAACTAAATTAGCTATATAAAGTCTATTTTTTATGAAATATTGCAATCCACCAATAATATATCTTTACTTTTTCTTCTCAATAGTAGGGGATTCATCTTTGCAATTTTTTTTAGGTCTAGTTACCACACATGTTCCCATAGGTTTACAAATTTCTAAATAGAATCTCTTCAATAAGATACTTAGCTTGTGATATGAAAATACCATCATTATATTATATAATAAATTTAATCCTAAGAAGTACGTCGTCTCACAATTAATACTTATTTAAAATTCTTTATTTATATCTTCTAAAAATGCCTCACTTACTTCATCATTACCTCCAAAAATAATGTCATCCACAAATACTACAACAATGAATAATCCTTTATCATATTTCCTCATATACAAATTAGTATCAACTTTACCTTTCACAAATCCCAATTTTGTCAAATGTTTGTCCAATCTTGCATACTAGGCTCTAGGTGCTTTTTTCAGTCCATATAAAGTATTCTTCAATTTATAAACCATACTATCTTTATTTGTTGAAGGAAAACCATTAGTCTTCTCAATGTATACCTCTTCTTCAAATTCTCCATTTAGAATTATTTATTTGACATCTATATGATAAACTTTAAAGTTCTTCATAGCTATATATGCCAAAAACATTGTTACTACTTCTAATCTAAAAAAACATGAATAAGTCTCTCCAAAGTCAATTCCTTCTTGTTATGAATAGCCTTTACATACCAATCTTTCTTTGTTTCTTCCAAATTCACCTTGTTCATTCATCTTTTTTCTGAATACTCATTTAGTTTTGATAACATTCTTATCCTTAGTTCTAGGAACCAATTCCAATGTTTTGTTTCTCTCAATATTTTGTATTTCTTCTTTCATAGATTTAATCCAAGAGTTATCTTTGTAAGCTTCATAAGAATTCTTAGGTTCATCTTGATAAATTAAACATAGTTCTTCTTGTATCTCATTTCTTGGCATTACTCCTATATCTCTAATTCCAACAATTTGTTCAACCTAGTGGTCCTTTATTAAATTTTCATTAGTTGGCATTGCTTGGAGTCTTATTTTAGCTCTAGGTTCTTCTATATAAATTTTATTCTACAAATTAGTGTTAGTCTCATAAAATAATTCATGCCCAACATTCTCTCTATTAGGCCTTGTATTAGTCTCTTTATTAGAATTGTTATTAATTATCCTTTCTTGAATTATAAACTTTTTATCAACTCTCACACTAGTGCTCTCAACAATAGTCTTGGTTCTTTAATTATAACATCTTATGCCTTAATTTTCAAAGAATATCTAGGAAATATACCCTCATCACTTCTTGAATCAAACTTTCCAAAATCATCGCCTCTTTTAATGTAACACTTACTTGCAAAGATTTTGAAAAATTTAATAGAATGCGTATGTCCAAACTAAAGAATAAACTAAAATATAAAAAAGAACTAATTGATAGAGTGAAGAGATCACAAGAAAGTATAAAAATAATGGATGAAAAACTTAGAGGACAGAAGTGATTGAGAGATACATTTTTCTTAGGCTATACCGAATACTCTACACATCAAAGAAAGTTGAGCAAAGAAATATGTACACCAATCCAAAGCCAAAGAAAAGAAATCTAATTATCATCATTGTGGAGAAACTAGACACACAAAAAATGTATGTAGGAGAAAAATGGTAAGAGAAATGCTACTCCCAAATTTGATGGTTATTATCATTGTTGTAATAAGTATGCATATCCATAACTTGAGGGTAGATACAAGTCTAGTTAGTCACATAAGAAGAATGCATTTAATGATTATTGTTATACTTGCAATAATTTTGGTCACAAGTCTCAAGAGTGTAGATCATAGATGAAGCCCTACTACAAACAAAGAAAGAAAGGTAATGTAATCAACTAGGATTACAATACATGGTATTCTTGTACTAATTGTAGAAAATATCATCATATTCCTACAAATTCCATGAGATTACACTTTGGAGTAAGATCTAGAAATTAGAAGAACTCTAGAACCACTAACTCTACCTAAGCCTTAGGATAAGGCAAGGAACTGTATTACTAAAGATTTATCTTACACTAGTTCCTAGGACCAAGTGCAAGGAGTTCCATAAATGTATTATATTTGATGTACAAAGACAACACATGAAGTCTTGAAATATTGAAATCAAGGATTTTTACTGAGTTTGTTAGCAAGTAAGTGCCAGTAGTGATAACCAAGCTAGCAATTATAAAGGTGTGATAATTCTTTACCCAAGTTTGAGACAAGTTTAACACTTCAATTAAGTAATGATGGAAGAGATAAGTGATCAGGTAGCTAATGGAATTGAGTTCATTAGAGATGGAAGAACATGGAGTACAAAGTAATTAATTTTCCCTACTGATGATAAAGGTAACTTTATCATATATAAATTTGGGGTTTTCAATTTTCTTTTTTACCCTACATTTGATGAACAGAGAGAAAGCTCAGGAAATCTTTGTTGATGATTAGTTGTAGGATCATTTTAGTGTAAATTTATTAGTGAATTTGTGCACCAAACAGTGTTATGAGAAAATTTATTTGAGAGTAAAATATTTTCTAAAACCATACTAAGCAATAAATGGCTTCAAATTCTACTAGTGTGAAATAAAAGACCAACAAAAAGGTGAATCCAATGTGGTTGATTCAAAATGCATTATAATGATCTTGAATAGCTGAGAGAGGGGGTGGATTAGTTATACTTCAATGTACCAACTCAACTTCTACTAACTTCAAATAACTTAATTAATCTTATAGAACATTGTGGTCAGTATAGCATATCATCAGCAAATCAACTTGTTATGTAATTTCTTAACTCTTTGTTTTCTATATGCACTAATTGTCAGTAAAAACTAGGGTATTTTTTAGTGGTGAATATTCATAATTTAGTGAATATTGGGATTTCTTAGTGTTGATTTTAGCTATTTTTAAGCCATTACATGGTGGCCCTATAAGCTAAATTATTAGGGTTAGCAGGTCATTACTCCTTTAAATCTCCTAGCATGGATTCATGTTTGACTTCTTTGGTAGCATTATTTGCCTTTCATGTAGTCAACCTAGTTATTTTAACCAATGCCATGTTTTTTATTCCTTAATCCATTAGATTTTCATGTGTTTGGGTTTTTTTCCCAATCTATTTAATTTTATTTCCCTTCAATCATCCCATTTTGGCAATGATTTTCTATTTTGCATTGGATTTGTTGGCACATTTTGCCACATAGAATTTGAAATCAAGTGATATAAATTCCATTTCACCTCATTTTTCTATCCTTGATTAGTGATTAGTAGCTTGATATAAACTTGCATATTTTGGGCATGTTGCACAAGAGATCATAGGGCAGATCCTTTATAAAAGTTATTACGATATCCTAATTACCAATAGTAAGTACAAAGTTTTTCTACTTTTAGCTATTGACCAATTCTAAATTTCATGATTTAGGTAGTGTCACTAAATTCTTGGATGTTTTAATCACACTTAATTTTAGAACCACAAAATTAATATTTAATTTTGAAAAAGAATATATTATTCATTAATGTACATATTTTATGTCTAGTACAATGAAATAATTCATCCATAAAATCAATATTTTACTAGAAAATAATTTTTATCACCCAATGCATATATTTTTGTGGTTTTAAAAATAACACAATTCATCCATATTTTGCACATTTTTTAAGAGACAATGAATGATGTGCCAATAGAGATAATCATTTTTCTTTATAAATTGATATTTTTTGCCATAAAAATTAATTATTTTGTTAGGTGTTTTACACCTTTCGCCAAGCTTTTACACCTTTCCCAAGAGGGGGATTCCTTAAAGTATACCTTGGTAAAAGCTACTATAAAATAGCATGGATAATATAGCATCCACACATATAAATAAAACTTTAACACCAAGATTTAACATGGAAGCCTTATTTATGAAAAACCACCAAGTAGTATGCTAAAAATTATTCACTCTTCTTAAGTAAGCTCAATTAGGAGTAAATCCAATTAAAGGTTATACAAAACACTGTAAAATGTGACAATTTTAAAGGATTTAATCACCCTATTAGGGGTGGCCTTGTTATTGGACTTTGGATCATTCCATTAGAATCTCGCCTTGATTAAAGGGTTTACAAATGGTTGTTAGGTCAACCTTGATTAGAGGATTTTAACAACCATAATTGTTAGAATGTAATAGTAGGTTTGATCTACTGAATACAAGTTACTTTGAAAATTAAAATCTCCATTCACTCATATGTTGGTTCATTGACTGGTGTGAGGCCTCACCCAAACCCATCATAGCATAGTTGATACATTATTATTTTGATACCCATGACTTGATATGTTGAGACACTATCAGATACATTGAACATATTATGCTATTATATGTTGTGTGGTGTTTTACTTTCAGATATTTGATTTGATCATTTAATGCTTTATGAACATGTATACTGATGAAGTAAGTGAATGCAGAATTAACACTTTGATCATGCAATTTCAATGATTGAGAATATGAGTTGAATGAGATAAACAACTGATTATTTGAAAGATGGATATTTTAACTGATGTGACCTCATTGATATGTCATATACATATATGCATGTGATCTTCTTGACCTATTGATATGTGCAATGAGTATGTAGGAAATTTTAGCCAAAAAATCTAATGGAGGAATGCAATTGAACTCTATGTACTAATTGTGGAAACTAGGGTTGAATCTAACAAAAGATGCAAACCCTATTGTTCATATTTTGTTTGTGTCATGGATTGAATGAATGTATCATTTTATAATCACTAAATGTTAATGTTTCATAACAATGTTTTTATAGTGTCGCTTGACACTCATGAATTGTATATGCATTCTAGCATTATAGTTCGAGTTAGTCAAGTAACCTATAAATCTAAGTCGAACTAAGTTAGTGACCTTTTTGCTAATCAATTAGTAATCGAGGTTAATTAACCTAGTCAGGATTACTGAGTAATTTACATGTTTGTAGGTTGTTAATAAGTCCTAAAATATTCTTAGCTTTTGATAGGTCCCTAATTAATCCTAAAGGACTAAAATCATGAAATCTAAGTACTGAAGAGGTATGGGTATGGGTTGGGGACATTTTCCACCCCCCTAGCCCTTTTGTTGACTTTTGTGGTCACTCAAAAACCCCATTTTTGCTTTATTGTGAAAATTGATAGTTTTCGTCATGAGTTGGATGACTTTAACTCCACCTTGAGGTTAGCCTTAGGTCTATTTGAGTTAGAAGCCTCTAGAACTTTTGGGCAAGTGTGGGAGTTATTTCTTTTTAGAGGTGGTTGAGTTTAGGATCTTATTTAGAGGCATTTTGGAGAGGGTTTTAAGTGTTCACCCAAACTCTAGTTTTAGAGTGAAATTCAGAATTGAAGGAGAAGGAGAGAAAAGCAAGCTCATCTCAAACTTGTTCATTTGCCATAACCTGATTTTTGAAGGTAGGAATACTTCACCCCATTTTTTTCATGTTGTGCTTCATGTTTTAGTTTTATTACTTATGTACATTTATGTGTGTGTTGAATATGTTGGGAGGGATTGAAACAAGTTTTCTTAAATGTCTTTCCTTTGAGTTTTTCTTTGAATTTCAAAGGGATTTTATTGGTGTATTAGCATTACTCACCCTTGAATAGGGCACAAGTGCCCATGTACAGGGGAAGGTCTTTAGTTGGACTTCGACAATGTAGAGTCTCTTCTCAAGATGAGAAGAGGGAGAGAGGGTAGGGTGTTATGGGCCCCTACTCATTAGCACAAACCACATATGATTTTTGGAATGTAAGAATGGAAGAATGAGAGTTCTTGAGTTTATAGCCCTAAAAGGGCACCTATTTTTCTATTGTGTCTAATGTCTCCTATTGGAAAACTCCACCTTCTCCCTAGTCTAGTTCAATGTCAAACCTCTTGTGTAAACCTAGGATAGGAGTGAATGTCTATTTTTGTCTTCATGATATGATTGGTTGTCTCCTGGTCAACTTCATTCTCTCTATAATCACCATGATGTATTGCAGAATTTGAAATGGATCCCTTGTTAAGGGCCAAGAAGGAAATTCAAAATTGTATTATATTTCAATCATGTTGTGAGATTTCCCTCGGGATAATATCCTATGTAAACATGTTACTTTTGAACTTATTGTTAAAGTGGCAATGATGTCAAGTTTTCTTACTAGTTCTTTCCTGGCAAAGCCTTTGATGAGGTAGTTTAATGGAAAAAGTGATTAAGCAATATTATTGCATTTGAGTCATATAGTATTTCAGTTTATACATGTGTGTATTTTAAATTAGACAAAATGGTAACATGCAATTTATGCAATTTTTGAGTTCAATTATGTTGTGGAAAATTTTAAGTTATGTTGGAACTTCGATTTAATTTCTTGCTTATTAGGAGATAAAATAGATCTTACTTTGTGCTTAAAATTAATTAGTCAACCCCTTGGTTAAATAAGTATTTGGTAACTCCAATTAGAGAGAAAAAAAAATGTAGACCCCACCCTTGTAAAAAAATTAATTGCATTGAAAAATTAACAATTAGGTAAATATGACTTGAAAAAATATATAGCCCTTCAATAGAAAATGCTCTCTAGATTTTGCATGAAGAAAACAAATTAAATCTCTTTGGACTAACAAAGAATATTCTTTGTGGATTCCTTATTTCAAAATTTAAGTTTAAAAAAAAATAGAGAGAAATTTCTTGTTAAATATCTTAAATATCCTAAATTTCTAACTACTAAACTTTATGCATTTAACCCTTCTAGCCCTAGGCATAGTAATCCATGACCTACTACATGCATTGATGTGTACTATGATTAAAAAGTGGGGTTTAAGTTTTAGAAAAAATTGACTTGATTTGGATGTTAATTCTTCCCCACTTCATGCAAATTCCGCCCACTCCCAAGTAGACCACGTGACTTAATAAGGAGAGTGGCAAGTTTAAGTGGGTATTTAAACTAATGCAAATGTTTTTTTTTTATAAACAAAAGAATTTCCTACTTACCTTGTTCATCATCTAATCTAGAGGCTTCTACAAGTACGTGGGAGGAGGGGGACAAGACCTGCATAAGGTAGGCTTAGGACAGCGTGATGAGGGCAAGATTTTATATGGGCATTAAAGGTAATGCATATGAAATGGTTTAAAAACTTTCTATCAGTCTTTCCCTTAGCGCCTAGCCTTAAAGGCTTTTTCATGCATGTTTGAAGGGGGGCGCGACAAACCTGCAAGGAGTACGCTTGGTGAGCGTGGTGTAGTCCTTGGCCAATTTGCCAACACGTGGGGGGAATAGGTTAAGGGAATTTAGGGTGTGTAGACTTGTTAGGGGGTATGTGGGTAGTATTAAATTAGAATGTTAGTGGGTTTTTAAGTTAGTTGTATTAAATTAGTTTAGTTTAAATATTAGTTAGTTGTATTAAATTAGTTTAGTTTAAATATTAGTTAGTTGTATTAAATTAGTTTTCGTTTAAATATTAGTTAGTTTTTATTTTATTAGTAATTTAATTAATTTTTTTAAAGTATTAGTATATTTTAAATTATAATTATTTTTTAATTGTAGTTAGTGTCAGTGTAGATTAATTTAGTGTTATAATATTAGTGTAGTATATGTTAGATCAATAGGTAATGTTATTTTGTTTTGCTTTATTATTTAGTCATATTTAGTTTAATTTATATTGTTATTTTATTACGAATGTTTTATTTCTAGTAATTCATAGATTTAAAAAAATTGTAATTAAAATTAAATTTTAAATGAAGTTTAATTATGGATGTAATGTTATATTAATTAGAAGTTCTTTTTATTTCAAATAGTTTGAAATAATTAGACTTATAATTATTTGAATGAACCAATTACATTGTTACTTAATAATTTTCTTAATTAATGTTTTTTTAACTTATGTTATCCAAATGATTTAAATGCATTGTTCATTAACATTTTTAAAAGTATATAAAAGTAACTATGTGATAAATTCTTTAATAAATTGAAATTAGATTGTTTATATTAATTAATCAATTAAACAAAGAAAGTTTAACTTTGATGATCTATTCATACTCTTGATTTTAAAATGGAATGAAAATGTCACGAGATTGTTAGGAGAACTGTGTTGTTGTTTTGCAATGTACCTATGTCTTAGTTGTTTTAAAACTTATCAAACTTAGTGAACTTAATTATTATTACTTTAAAAAAAAAAAAAAAGTGTTTTTTTGCCCCTATAATTTGGGCATGACATTTTGGTATCAGAGCCTATGTTTCGACACTAGGAACCTAAAACTATTATGCTTCTAAACTTAAACTAAAATTTAAAATTGTGTAGGATGCTTCTTGTTACATGAAGCAACTAATGAGGTAGAGGTCGTAGGGTGAGAGGTGGTAGAGTAGAACATGAGGATGGACCACCACCATCAAACCTGAATCACGATATTTTGGATGCCTTTTAGACATTGATTGGTGTAATCTATCAGAAGATACTACCTATAGTATAGCTAGGGTAGCAGATTCCTAAAGTGGAAGCAAAGAGACCTAGAGGAGGCAAGGTCAGAGGTAGAGAGAGGAGTAGCAGTCCCCCACTAAGGCACGTAGAGGGACAGGGTGAACATGAGGGTGAGTCAATACATTAGAGAGGACCACCACTCGATAGACCTCCTAGACATATAGGAGATGATATAAGGGAGTTGATATGACTCAAGCCACCATTCTTTATTGGTTCGATAGAGGGAACAATAGAAGAGCCTTGGTTATAGAGTCTACAACAATGCTTTGGATTACATCCTTATGGAAGTAATCTGAAGGCACATCTAGTATTCCATCAGCTAAGAGGAGATTCCTCCAACTGGTGGCATCAAGGGGAGACTATAGGAGGAGTGAGGATGGATAACCTCACATGGGAGTCATTCTTGGAGAGATTTTGGGAGAGGTACCTATTTGAGCACTTCAGATAGAAGCAGGTAGAGGAATTCCAATCTCTATATCAGAGGGGTCTCATAGTAGCTCAGTATGAGAGTAGGTTTCTCGAGCTCCCTCCATATGTTGAATACATGAAGGATGAGAAAGTATGAGTACATTGCTTTATCATGGGACTGAATTTCTCACTCCAAGGTCTAGCTCATTTGGCCTTCCCTACCACCTTTAGAAAGGTAGTTCAGATAGCATTAGTTGCTAAGGATAGTTGGGGTAGATAGGAGTCATAAGATCAGTCTCAGAATTGAAACTCTACCTAGCAAAAACCCCTTTGAAAGGGCAATTAGAACTATACAGTAGGGTCCTCTAAGGGCCAATAGTCTTAGCAACAGAAACCATAGTAGCAATAGTAGAAACCTTCATAGGTTTATCAAGGCTCCAAGCCCAAGCAGTGGCAGTCATAGGATCCCAAACAAGATCAAGGTATAGTCCCAATAGTCTTCTAGGGGTGGTTACATTGGATCTAGTAGGTTAAGAGGCCCACAATAGTCTGGATCACAGGGTGCATGATCTTATACCCAAGGAACATGCTACACTTGTGGTGGCATGGGTCATATCGCTAGAGAGTGTCCATAGGTACAATCATTTGGTGGTCAAAGATGAGCATTTTCAGAGCCAACAGTTGGTGACTTGGGCAAATCCCACAGAATTTTTACAATGGCTAGCAACTACTAGGCTGAGAATCAGGCCATAGTTATCAACGCTACAAGTATAATGCAGGGTAGTATGGTTGTTGTCTTATTTGATTCTAGAGCTATTTAATATTTTATATCTCCATATGTAGTGGAGCATTGTGGGCTAGTGGTAGTTAAACAGGATGTCAGTTGGGAAGTAGAGTTAGCCTCAGAAGCCAAAGTGTCAGTTAGTTCCATGGTGCATAATTGCCCAATTCGGATTGGAGACATGTCCATGATATTTGATCTATGCATTACCCCTCTAGGTTCTTATGATGTTTTCCTTGGCATGGATTGGCTTTATGCCCACAGTGCCAAGATGGATTGTCTACAGAAGAGGGTAGAATGTGTGGATGAAGATGGGATCTCCAGAGTGATCTTTAGAGTAAAGTGACATGTCTCCCTTCATATGATTTTTTCTATATAGCTAAGATGGCACATGCAAAAGGGATGTTAGTTGTTCACTATCACCTTTAGTGATAGAGAGGAAGATTCAAAGGGAGAGCCATCCCTCAATGATTTTCCAATACTGTAAGAGTTTGTAGATGTGTTTTGTTGAGAGCTCCCTTGTATGCCTCCACCTAGAGCAATGGATTTTCATATTGACCTTGTGCTAGGAGCCAAGCCTATATCAAGAGTGTCATACAGGATGACTACTCATGAACTCAATGAACTAAAGACACAGTTGTAGGAACTCTTAGAGAAGGGGCATATTTGACCTAGTGTATCACCTTGGGGTACACTAGTGATCTTCTTGAAGAAGAAAGATGGATCACTAAGGTTGTGTATTGATTATCGACAGTTGGACAAAGTAACCATCAAGAACCGATACCCACTTCCCAAGATTGATGATTTCTTCAATTAGTTACAAGGTGACCAAGTATTTTCAAAGATTGATTTGAACTCGGGTTATCATTAGTTGAAGATTGTGGATAGTGGTTTCCTCAAGACTAAATTCTATACTAGGTATGGTCACTACAAGTTTACAGTAGTACCATTTGGCCTCATGAATGCTCTAGTTGTATTCATGAGCCTCATGAATGGAGTATTTTGTACCTTCTTGGATAAGTTTATCATCATTTTCCTTGATGAAATTATGATATATTCTTGTAATGAGAAAGAACATGAGGAGCACCTGAGACAAGTATTGCAGAAGTTTTGAGAGAATCAGTTGTATGGTAGCTTGTTGAAGTGTTCATTCTATAGACCTAAAATATATTATTTGGGTCACGTTATATTAGGTGATGGTATCTCAATAGAACCATTGAAGATTAGGGCCATCATGGATTGGCCTATAGCCACTAGTGTCACTGAAGTGAGGAGCTTTATGAGACTAGCAAGATATTTCCAATGCTTCATTGCAGGATTCTATAGATTGGCACACCCAATCACATCCCTCCAAAAAAAGGGGAAGAAATATGAGTGGATAGAGAAGTGTGATAGAGCTTTTCAAGAGGTCAAGAGAGCCCTCATGAGTGCACCAATTCTTGTAGTCCCAGACCCTTCTACGAAGTTTTTGGTGTGCACAGATGCATCTTTAGATGGTATAGGGTAGTCCTTATCTAGGATGGACAACCTATTTCCTTCAAGTCTAGGAAGTTGAAGACTTGTGAACTCAATTACCCTACTCATGACCTAGAGCTTATAGTAGTGGTACATACTTTAGTCAGGTGGTGGCACTTCCTTCTAGGTCATAGATTCAAGCTTCATTCTAACCACCAAAGCTTGCAGTACACATTTCCTCAACCGAACCTTAATGCTAGGAAAACAAGGTGGATGGAGTTCCTTTGTGAGTATGATTTTGATGTTCATTACATCAAGGGAAAGGAGAATATGGTTGTAGATTCCTTAAGCAGAAGGAGCCATAAGTGTTCATCTATGACTACTTGCACTAACTTGAGAGAGAGGATCCTATAGCACTTGCTAGCAGATGAGCTATATGCAGAAGTTAGTCAGATGGTGCATTCTCAATGACTCTTGAAAGTGAAGTATTTAGAGTATTCCTTGGATTTTGATGGACTTTTACATCATAGATGACGTATGTATGTACCTTTCATTGGGAGTTTGAGCAAGCTCGTTATACTTGAGGCTCATAGAGCACCTTATGTAGCACACTCCAATGTTAAGAAGTTACATGCAAATCTAAGATAGTTATATCACTGGCCAGGCATGAGAGTGTAGATTGCTGATATAGTTGTGAGATGCCTTCAGTGTCAGAGGGTGAAGGTAGAGCACCATCATCTCATTGGGCTTCTTCAGCCTCATGAGATTATGGAGTGGAAATGGGATGCTATATCCATGGATTTCATTGTTGGTCTTCCCATGTCATCTCACCGCCATGATGCCATTTTGGTTATAGTTGACATGTTGACCAAGGTTGCCCATTTCTCACCCATGTGTACTACATACATAGCACAAGACATAGCTGAGGTGTTTTTATGGGACACTGTTAGACTTCATGGTGTTCCCTAAAAGATCATCTCTAATAGAGACTCACTATTCACTTCTTCTTTTTGGAGAGAGTTGTAGGCAACATTGGGTACTAGACTCAATTTCACTATAGTGTACCATCCTCAGACAAACATTTAGACCAAGCAAGTGAATCAGGTTTTGGAGGACATGTTATGTATGTATGTAATGGACCATCAAGTCAAATGGGAGGAATACCTAAATCTTGTCAAGTTTTCCTACAACAATCAGCACCATTCCTCCATAGGTATGTCGCCTTATGAGGCCTTGTATGGAAGACGATGTAGAATGCCCTTGATTTGGGATAAGATCAAGGATTGAGTCTCTATAGGTCCTCAGTTAGTAAGGGAAATAGAGCAGCAGGTGACCTTGATTAGAGAGTGCTTGAGAAAGGCACAAGATAGGTAGAAAAAGTATTATGATGTGAAGAAGATAGATCAAGAGTATTAGGACAGAGATAGAGTCTTCTTAAGGGTGCAACTACACAAGAGTCTAATTTGATTCGAAAAGGGCTCTAAGTTGGCACCCCAATTCATTGGACCATTCAAGATTCTAGAGAGGATAGGACCAATAGCTTACCATTTAGCCTTACCACCTAGCCTATCCTGCATCTATGATGTATTTCACATTTTAGTACTTAGAAGACACATTTATGATGAGTCTCATATTCTAGATTGGGATGCTTTGTAGGTGGAGTTAGACGAGTAGTTAGCACTAGAGCCTATCCATATTATTGCCCGATGGACCCTAGCTCTTCAAGGGTGAGAGTGAGACTAGGTTAGTGTCTAGTGGGATTGTTATGATGAGGTCATGACTTCATAGGAGGATGCAACATGGATGCAATCTTAGTACCCTTATCTTTTTGATGAACTCCACGAGCAAGTTCATGCCTAGTGGGGGAGAATGTGAGGCCTCATCCCAACCCATCGAAGCATAGTTGATACAATATTATTTTGATACTCATCACTCAATATGTCGAGATACTATCAGATACACTGAACATATCATGTTATTATATGTTGTGTGAGGTTTTACTTTTAGATATTTGATTTTTTCATTTAATGCTTTATGAACATGTGTACTGATGAAGTGAGTGAATGTAGAATTAACACTTTGATTATGAAATTTCAATGATTGGGAATATGAGTAGAATGAGATAAACAATTGATTATTTGAAAGATGAATGTTTTAATTGATGTGATTTCCCTGATACATCATCTGCATATATGGATGTAATCTTCTTGAGCTACTGATGTGTGCAATGAGTGTGCAGGAAATCTTAGTCAAAAAATCTAATGGATGAATGGAACTGAACCTTATGTACCAAGTGTGAAAACCAGGATTGAATCTAACAAAAGATGCAAACCCTATTGTTCATATTTTATTTGTGTTGTGGATTGAATGAATGTATCATTCTGTAATCAGTAAATGTTAATATTTCATAGTAGTGTTTTTAAAGTGTCGCATGACACTCATGAATTCTATATGCATTCCAACATGATAGTTGGTGTTAACCAAGTAACCTATAGATCTAAGTTAGACTAAGTTAGTGACCTTTTTGCTAATCAGTTAGTAATCAAGGTTAATTACCCTAATTAGGATTAGTGATTAATCTAAATTTTTGTAGGTTGTTAGTAAATCCTAAAATATTCCTAGCTTTTGATAGGTCCCTAATTAATCCTAAAGGCCTAAAATCATGAAATCTAAGTACATGGAAGGGGTATGGGTATGGGTTGGGGAGATTTTCCACCCCCCTAGCCCCTTTTGTTGACTTTTATGGTCACTCAAAAACCCCATTTTTGTATTATTACAAAAATTGATGGTTTTCATTATGAGTTGGATGACTTCAAATCAACCTTGAGGTTATCCTTAGGTCTAGTTGAGTTAGAAGCCTCTAAAACTTTTGGGCAAGTGAAGGAGTTATTGCTTTTTAGAGGTGGTTGAGTTTAGGATCTTATTTAGAGGCATTTTGGAGAGGGTTTAGAGTGTTCACCCAACCTTTAGTTTTAGAGTGGAATTCAGAATTGAAGGAGAATGAGAGGAAAGCAAGCTCATGGCAAACTTGTTCATTTGCCATAACCTAATTTTTGAAGGTAAGAATACTTCACCTCATTTTGTTCATGTTGTGCTTCATGTTTCAGTTTTATTACTTATGTATGTTTAAGTGTGTGTTGAGTATGTTGGGAGTGGTTGAAGCAAGTTTTCTTAAATGTCTTTGCAATGAGTTTTTCTTTGAATTTCAAAGGGATTTTATGGGTATATTGGCATTAATCACCCTCATATAGGGTAGAAGTGGCCATGTATGGGGGAAGGTCTTTAATTGGACTCTAACAGTGTAGAGTCTCTTCTCAAGACAAGAAGAGGGATAGAGTGTAGGGTGTTATGGGCCCCTACTCGTCAACACAAACCACATATGAGTTTTGGAATGTAAGAATGAGAGAATGGAATTTCTTGAGTTTATAGCCCTGAAAGGAAACCTATTTTGGTGTTGTGTTTGATGTCTATTGTTGGAAAAATCCACCTTCTCCCTATCCTATTTCAATGTCAAACCTATTGTGTAAACCAAGGATGGGAGTGAATGTCTATTTTTGTCTTCATGATATGATTAGTTGTCTTCTGGTTAGTTTCATTCTCTCCACGATCATCGTGATGTATTGAAAATTTTGAAATGGATCCCTTTTTAAGGGCAAGGAAGGAAATTTAGAATTGTATTAGATTTCAATCATGTTGGGAGTTTTTCGCTCAGGATAATATCCTGTGTAAAAATGTTACTTTTAAACTTATTGTTGAAGTGATGATGATGTTGGGTTTTCTTACTGGTTCTTCCCCAGTGGAGCCTTTGAATTAGGTAGTTTAATAGAAAAAGAGATTGAGTAATATTTTTGCATTTGGGTCATACAGTATTTCAGTTTATGCGTGTGTGTATTGAAAATTAGATAAAATGGTGCCATGCAATTTATGCAATTTTTAAGTTCATTTATGTTATGGAAAATTTTAAGTTATGGTTGGAACTTTGATTTAATTTTGTGTTTATTAGGAGATAAAATAAATCTTACTTTGTTGTTAAAATGAATTAATCAATCCCTTGGTTAAATAAGCATTTGGTAACTCCAATTAGAAGAAAAAAAAAATGTAAACCCCACCCTTGTAAAAAAATAAATTGCACTGAAAAATTAACACTTAGGTAAATATGACCTGAAAAAAACATATAGCCTTTCAAGAGAAAATGCTCTATGGATTTTACATGAAGAAAAAAATTTAAAACTCTTTGGAGGAACAAAGAATATCCTTTGTGGATTCCTTATTTTAAAATTTAAGTTAAAAAATATATAGAGAAAGAAATTACTTGTTAAATATCCTAAATATCCTAAATTTCTACCTACTAAACTTTATGCATTTAACTTTACGCATTTAACCCTTCTAGCCCTAGGCATAGTCATCCTTGACTTGCTACATGCATTAATGTGTAGTATGATTTAAAAGTGGGGATTTAGTTTTAGAAAAAGTTGATTTGATTTGGATGTTAATTCTTCCCCAGTCCATGCGAATTTTGCCCACTCCCAAGTAGACGACGTGACCAAATGCAAATTTAAACAAATGCAAATGTTTGTTTTTGAAAATAAGAAAACTTTCTTACTTACCTTGTTCATCACCTAACCTAGAGGCTTCTACATGTATGTGGGAGGAGGGGGACAAGACGTGCATAAGGAAGGCTTAAGACACCATGAGGGGGGTAAAATTTTATATAGGCATTAAAGGCAATTTAGATGAAATTGTTTGAAAATAATCCACCACTTTCCCTTAGCACCTAGCCATAAAAGCCTTTTCATACACGTGGGAAGGGGGGGGGGGGGGGGGGGGGGATGGTGACAGGCCTGCAAGGAGTACACTTGGTTAGCATGGTGCAGTCCTTGGCCAATGTGCCAACATGGGGGGGAAAGGTTAAGGGGGTTTTAGGATGTGTAGACTTGTTAGGGGGTATGTGGGTAGTATTAAATTAGAATGTTAGTGGGTTTTTATGTTAGTTAGTTGTATTAAATTAGTTTAGTTTAAATATTAGTTAGATGTATTAAATTAGTTTAGTTTAACTATTAGTTAGTTCTATTAAATTAGTTTTACTTTAAATATTAGTTGGCTTTTATTTTATTAGTAATTTAATTAATTTGTTTTATGTATTAGTATATTTTAAATTATAATTATGTTTTAATTGTAGGTAGTGTTAAAGTAGATTAATTTAGTTTTATAATATTAGTGTATTATATGTTAGATCAATAGATAATGTTTTTTCTTTCTTTGTTAATTTGTCATATTTAGTTTAATTTATATTGCTATTTTATTAGGCATGTTTCATTTCTAATAATTCAGAGATTTAAATAAATTTTGATTAAAATTAGATTTGAAATGAAGTTTAATTATGGATGTAATGTTATATTAATTAGAAGATCTTTTTATTTCAAATATTTTGAAATAATTAGACTTATAATTATTTGAATGAACCAATTATATTGTTACTTAATAATTTGCTTAATTAATGTTTTATTAACTAATGTTATTTGAATGATTCAAATGCATTGTTCATTAACATTTTTAAAAGTATATAAAAGTAACAATGTGATAAATTCTATAATAAGTTGAAATTGGATTGTTTAAATTAATTAATCTATTAAGCAATGAAAGTTTAAGTTTGATGATCTATTCATACTCATTGATTTTAAACTTGAATGGAAATGTCAGGACATTGTTAGGAGAACTATGATGTTGTTTTGCAATGTACCTATGTCTTAGTTGTTTTAAAACTTATCAAACTTAGTGAACTTAATTATGATTGCTTTTATAAAAAAATATTGTGTTTTTTTGCCCCTATAATTTGAGCTTGACATTTTGGTATCAGAGCCTATTTTTCAACACTAGGAACCTAAAACCATTATGCTTTTTAACTTAAACTAAACTTTAAAATTGTGTAGGATGACTCTTGTTACACGAAGCAACCAATGAGGCAAAGGTCATAGAATGAAAGGTGGTAGAGCAAAATGTGAGGATGGACCACCACCACCTCCACCACCACCACTGAACCAGAATCAAGATATTTTGGATGCCCTTCAAACATTGATTGGTGTAGTCCAGTAGAGGATACTACCTATAGTATATCTAGGATAGTAGATTCCCAAAGTGGAAGCAGAGGGACCTAGAGGAGGCAGGGCTGGAAGCAGAGAGAGGAGTAGGAGTCCCTCACCGTGGTAGGTAGAGGGACAAGGTGAACATGAGGGTGTGTCAATACATCAGAAAGGACCACCACTTGATAAACCTCCTAGACATATAGGAGATTATATCAAGGAGTTGATATGACTCGGGCCACCATTTGTTACTGATTCCATAGAGGGAACAGTAGTAGAGGCCTAGTTATAGAGTCTACAATAGTGCTTTGGATTACATCCTTAAGGGAGTAATCCGAAGGCAAGTCTAGGAGTTCATTATCTGAGAGGAGATGCCTCCAATTGGTGGCATTAGGAGGAGACTATAGGAGGAGTGAGGATGGATACCCTCACATGGGAGTCATTCTTGGAGAGATTCTAGGAGAGGTACCTATCCAAGCACTTCAGATAGAAGTAGATAGAGAAATTTCATTCTCTATATCAGAGGGGTCTCATAGTAGCTTAGTATGAGAGTAGGTTTCTCGAGCTCCTTCCATATGTTGAATACATGAAGGATGAGAAATTACAAGTACATTGATTCATCATTGGACTAATTTTCTCACTCCAAAGTCCAGTTCATTTGACCTTCCCTACCACCTTCAAGTAGGAAGTTGAGATAGCATTAGTTATTGAGGATACTTGGGGTAGGCAAGAGTAATGAGATCAATCTTAGAACTGAAACTCTACCCAGTAGAAACCCCCTTGGAAGGGGAATTAGAACTATATAGCAGGTTCCTCTAAGTCCCAATAGTCTCAATAGCAGAAACCACAACAACAACAGTAGAAATCCTAACAAGTTTATCAGGACTCCAAACCCAAGCAGTTGTAGTCATAGGGTCCCAAATAGGATCAAAAGGTATAGGCCCCATAGTCATAGTTAGCAAAGACTCAATAATCTTCTAGGGGTGGTTATAGTGGATCCATTAAGTCAGGATGTCCACAGTAGTTTGGATCATAGGGTTCACAATCTTATACCCGAGGACCATGCTACACTTGTGGTGGCATTGGTTATATAGCTAGAGAGTGTCTACAAGGACAATCATCTAGTGGTCAGAGAGGTAATTTTTTAGAGCCGACAACTAGTGACATGGGTAGATCCCATAGAGTTTTTGTAGTGGTTGAAAACCACTAGGCTAAGCATCAGGAAACAATTATCGAGGCTACAAGTATAATGTAGGGTATTATGGTTGCTATTTTCTTTGATTCTAGAGCTACTGATTTATTTATATCTCCATATTTAGTGGATCATTGTGGCTTAGTGGAAGTTAGACATGATGCCAGTTGGGAAGTAGAGTTAGCCTTAGGAGCCAGAGTTTCAGTTAGTTCCATGATGCATAATTGCCCGATTTATATTAGAGACATGTCCACGATGTTTGATCTACACATTGCCCCTCTAGGTTCTTATGATGTTGTCCTTGGCATGGATTGGCTTTATGCCCATTGTGCCAAGATGGATTTTTAATAGAAGAGGGTAGAATGTGTGGATTAAGATGGGATCTCTAGAGTGATCTTTGGAGTAAAGAGACCCATGACCCTTTGTATGATTTCTACTATGTAGCTTAGACAGTGCATGTGAAAGAAATGTTAGTTGTTTGCAATCACCTTTAGTGACAGAGAGGAAGATTTAGAGGGAGAGCCATCCCTCTACAATTTTCTAATCCTACAAGAGATTTTAGATGTGTTTACTTTATAGCTCCCTAGTATGCCTCCACCTAGAGCAATGGATTTTCATATTGACCTTGTGCCAAGAGCCGAGCCTGTATGAAGAGCACCATAGAGAATGACTACTCATGAGCTCAGTGAACTAAAGAATCAATTGGAGGAACTCTTAGAGAAGGGGCATATTTGACCTAGTGTGTCACCTTGGGGTGCACCAATGATCTTTGTAAAGAAGAATGATGGATCACTAAGGTTGTGTATTGATTATTGGTAGTTGAATAAAGTAACCATCAAGAACCAATACATGCTTCCTAGGATTGATGATCTCTTCAATTAGTTATAGGGTGCTTGAGTATTTTCAAAGATAGATTTCAAGTTAGGTTATCATCAATTGAGGATTATGGATAGTGATATCCCCAAGACTACATTCCATACTAGGTATGGTCACTATGAGTTCACTGTGGTACTGTTTGGCCTCACAAATGCTCCAGCTATATTTATGAGCCTCATGAATGGAGTATTTTTTACCTTCTTGGATAAGTTTATGGTTGTTTTTCTTGATGAAATTATGATATATTATCATAATGAGAAAGAACATGAGGAGGATTTGAGACAAGTATTGTAGAAGTTGAGAGAGAAATAGTTGTATGGCAGCTTGTCAAAGTTTCCATTCTATAGACTTGAGATACATTATTTGGGTCATGTTATATCAAGTGATCGTGTCTTAGTAGACCCATTGAAGATTAGGGTCATCATGGATTGACCTGCACCCACTAGTGTCATTGAAGTGAGGAGCTTTATGGGACTAGTAGGATATTATTGATGCTTCATTGTGGGATTCTATAGATTGGCACACCCAATCACATCTCTTCAAAAAAGGGGAAGAAATATGAGTGAATAGAGAAGTGTGATAGAGCTTTTTAAGAGCTTAAGGGAGCTCTCATGAGTGCACCAATTCTTGCAGTGTCAAATCCTTCTACAAATTTTGTGGTGTGCACAAATGCATCTTTGGATGGTATAGGGGTAGTCCTTATGCAAGATGGATGACTAATTTCCTTCAAGTCTAGGAAGTTGAAGAATCATGAACTCAACTAAACTACTCATGACCTAGAGTTTGTAGCAGTGGTACATGCTTTAGTGAGGTGGTGACACTTCCTTCTAGGTCATAGATTAAGGCTTCATTCCAACCACTAGAGCTTGTAGTACATATTTACTCAGTCAAACCTTAATGCTAGGCAAAGAAGGTGGATGAAATTCCTTTATGAGTACAATTTTGATGTTCATTACATCAAGGGAAAGGAGAATATGGTTGTAGATGCCTTAAGTAGAAGGAGCCATGAGCGCTCATCTATGACTACTTGCATTGACTTGAAAGAGATGATCCTATAGAACTTGCCAGCAAATGAGCTTTATGCAGAAGTTAATCAGATGGTGCATTCTCAAAGACCCTTGGAAGCAAAGTATTTAGAGTATTCCTTGGAGTTCGATGGACTTTTACGTCATAGAAGAGATATGTATGTACCTTTCATTGGGGGTTTGAGAAAGCTCATTATACTTGAGGCTAGGCATGAGAATGCAAATTTATGATATAGTTGTGAGATGCCTTGAGTGTTAAAGGGTGAAGGCAGAGCACCATCATCTCAGTGGGCTTCTTTAGCCTCATGAGATTATGGAGTGGAAGTGGGATGCTATATCTATGGATTTTATTGTTGGTCTTCCCATGTCATCTCACCACCATGATGCCATTTTGGTGACAGTTGACATGTCGACTAAGGTTTCCCATTTCTCACTTATGCTTACTACATACAAAGCATGAGACATAGCTTAGGTGTTTTTACGAGACATTGTCAAACTTTATGGTGTTCCCCAAAAGATCATTTCTGATAGAGACTCATTATTCACTTCATCTTTTTGGAGAGAGTTAATAGTAGCATTGGGAACTAGGTTCAATTTCAATATAGCATACCATACTCAGATTAACTATTAGACCGAGTGATTAAATTAGGTTTTGGAGGACAGGTTACCTATGTATGTGGTGGAGCATTAGCTCAAATGGGAGGAATATGTACATCTTGTCAAATTTTCCCATAACAATGGGCACCATTCCTCCATAGGTATACTACCTTATGAGGCCTTGTATGGAAAATCATATAGAATGCCCTTGAGTTGGGATAGGATTGAGGATTGAGTCTTTATTGGTCCTCAATTAGTATAGAAAATGGAGCAGCTAGTGACCTTGATTAGATAGCACCTAAGAGAGGCACAAGAGAGGTAGAAAAAGTATGTTGATGTGAAGAGGATAGATCAAGAGTATCAAGTTGGAGATAGAGTCTTCTTGAGGGTGTGACTACACAAGAGTCTGATTCAATTCAGAAAGGGCTCTTAGCTGGCACCCCAGCTCATTGGACTATTCAAGATCCTAGAGAGGATAGGACTAGTATCTTATAGTTTAGCCTTGCCACCTATTCTATCACACATCCATGATGTGTTTCACATTTCAGTACTTAGAGGACACATTTATGAAGAGTGTGATATTATAGATTGAGATGCTTTGTAGGTGGAGTCAGATGGGCAATTAGTGCTGAAGACTATCTATATTATTGCCTGACCAACCCTAGCTCTTCGAGGGCAAGAGTTGGACTAGGTTAGGGTCTAGTGGGATTGTTATTATGAGGTCATAGCTTCATGGGAGGATGCAACATGGATTCGATCTTAGTACCCTTATCTTTTTTATGAACTCTAGGAGGAAGTTCATGACTAGTGGGGGAGGATGTGAGGCCTCACCTCAACCCATCATAGCATAGTTGATACATTATTCTTTTGATACTCATGAATCGATATGTTGAGACACTATCAGATATGCTAAAAATATTATGCTATTATATGTTTTGTGATGTTTTACTTTCAGATATTTCATTTCGTCATTTAATGCTTTATGAACATGTATAGTGATGAAGTAAGTGAATGCAGAATTAACACTTTGATTATGCAATTTCAATGATTGACAATATGAGTAGAATGAGATAAACAACTGATTATTTGAAAGATGGATGTTTTAATTGATGTGATTCCCCTAATATATCATATACATATATGCATGTGATCTTCTTGAGCTACTGATGTGTGCAAGAAATTTTTGCTAAGAAATCTAATGGACCAATGAAACTAAACCCTATGTACTAATTTTGGAACTAGGGTTGAATCTAACAAATGATGCAAACCCTGTTGTTTATATTTTATTCATGTTGTGGATTGAATGAATGTATCATTCTATAATCAGTAAATGTTAATGTTTCGTAACAATGTTTTTATAGTGTCACTTCACACTTGTGAAATGTATATGCATTATAGCATGATAGTTAGGGTTAACTAAGTAACTTATAGATCTAAGTTAGAATAAGTTAGTGAACCTTTTGCTAATGAATTAGTAATGGAGGTTAATTGCCCTAATTAGGATTAGTGAGTAATATACATTTTTGTAGGTTGTTATTAAGTCTAAAAATATTCCTAGCTTTTGGTAGGTCCCTAATTAATCCTAAAGGCCTAAAATCATGAAATCTAAGTGCCCAAGGGCTATAAGTATGGTTTGGGGGCATTTTCCACCACCTTGGCCCCTTTTTTGACTTTTATGGTCTCTCAAAAACCCCATTTTTCTTTACTACTTAAATTGATAGTTTTCATCATGATCTGAATGACTTTAACTCCACCTTGAGGTTAGCCTTAGGTCTAGTTGAGTTAAAAGCAACTAGAAATTTTGGGCAAGTGTGGGAGTTATTGCTTTTCAAAGGTCATTGAGTTTAGGATCTTATTTATAGGAATTTTGGAGAGGGTTTGGAGTGTTCACCCAACCTCTAGTTTTAGAGTGGAATTAAGAATTGAAGGAGAAAGAGAGGAAAGAAAGCTCATCTCAAACTTGTTCATTTTCCATAAACTAATTTTTGAAGGTAGGAATACTTCACCCCATTTTGTTCATGTTATGCTTCATTTTTCAATTTTATTGCGTATGTATGTTTATGTGTGTGTTGAGTATGTTGGGAGGGATTGAAATAGGTTTTCTTAAATGTCTTTTCTTTGAGTTTTTCTATCAATTTTGAAGGGATTTTATGGGTATACTAGCATTACTCACCCTTGGATAGGACAGAAGTGGCCATGTACTTGGGAAGGTCTTTAGTTGGACTCTGATAGTATAGAGTCTCTTCTCAGGATGAGAAGAGGGAGAGAGGGTAGGGTGTTATGGGCCCCTACTCATCAGCACAAACCATGTATGAGTTTTGGAATGTAAAAATGGAAGAACAAAAGTTCTTGAGTTTATAGCCC
Source organism: Cupressus sempervirens (assembly GCA_028749045.1). Classification (NCBI taxonomy): domain Eukaryota; kingdom Viridiplantae; phylum Streptophyta; class Pinopsida; order Cupressales; family Cupressaceae; genus Cupressus; species Cupressus sempervirens. The sequence goes on from CM053792.1 coordinate 434,066,394, forward strand.
CGAAAGGGCATCTATTTTGTTGTTCTGTGTGACATCACTTGTTGGAAAAGTCCACCTTCTCCCTAGTCTAGTTCAATATTCAACTTGTTGTGTAAACCCAAGATGGGAGTGAATGTGTATTTTTGTCTTCATGATATGATTGGTTGTCTTATGGTCATTTTCATTCTCTCCATGATCATCATGATGTATTTTAGAATTTGAAATGAATCCCTTATTAAGGGCCAGGAAGGAAATTTAGAAATATATTAGATTTCAATCATGTTGGGAGTTTTTCCCTTGGGATAATATCTCATGTAAAAATGTTACTTTTAAACTTATTGTTGAAGTGGCAATGATGTTGGTTTTTCTTACTGGTTCTTTCCCAATGGAGCCTTTGAATCAGGTAGTTTAATAGAAAAAGAGATTAAGTAATATTCTTGCATTTGAGTCATATAGTATTTTAGTTTATGCATGTGTGTATTGATAATAAGATTAAATGGTGACATGCAATTTATGCAATTTTTTTAGTTCAATTATGTTATGGAAAATTTTAAGTTATGGTTGGAACTTTGATTTAATTTTGTGCTTATTAGGAGATAAAATAAACCTTACTTTGTGGTTAAAACGAATTAATTGACCCCTTGGTTAAATAAGCATTTGGTAACTCCAATTAGAGAGAAAAAAAAATGTAAACCCCACCCTTGTAAAAAAAAAAATTGCATTGAAAAATTAACACTTAAGTAAATATGACTTGAAAAAAAAAAAACCCCTTCAAGAGCAAATGCTCTCTAGATTTTAGATGAAGAAAAAAATTTAAATCTCTTTGGAGTAATAGAGAATATTCTTTGTGGATTCCTTATTTTAAAATTTAAGTTCAAAAAAAAAATAGAGAAAGAAATTACTTGCTAATATCCTAAATATCCTCAATTTCTAACTACTAAACTTTATGCATTTAACCCTTCTAGCCCTAGGCATAGTCATCCTTGACCTACTACATGCATTAATGTGTACTATGATTAAAAAGTGGGGTTTGAGTTTTAGAATTGGTTGACTTGATTTGGATGTTAATTATTCCCCACTCCATGCAAATTCTACCCACTCCCGAGTAGACCATGTGACTTACTAAGGAGAGTGGCAAGTTTAAGTGGGCATTTAAACCAATGTAAATTTTTGTTTTTTGAAAAAAAAACTTTCCTACTTATCTTGTTCATTGTCTAACCTAGAGGCTTAGGATAGTGTGAGGGGGGCAAGATTTTATATGGGCATTAAAGGCAATGCATATGAAATTGTTTAAAAACTTTTGACCACTTTTTCACTTAGCGCCTAGCCTTAAAGGCTTTTTCATGCACCTGAGAAGGGGGGGGAGGTGACAGACTTACAAGGAGTATGCTTGGTTAGCGTGATGCAGTCCTTGGCTAATGTGCCAATAGTGGGGGGGGGGGGAAGGTTAAGGGAGTTTAGGATGTGTGGACTTGTTAGGGGGTATGTGGGTAGTATTAAATTAGAATTTTAGTGGGTTTTTAAGTTAGTTAGTTGTATTAAATTAGTTTAGTTTAAATATTAGTTAGTTGTATTAAATTAGTTTTAGTTTAAATATTGGTTAGTTTTTATTTTATTAGTAATTTAATTAATTTTTTTTAAGTATTAGTATATTCTAAATTATAATTTTTTTAAAAATTGTAGTTAGTGTTAATATAGATTAAATTAGTGTTATAATATTAGTGTAGTATATGTTATATCAATAGATAATGTTATTTTGTTTTTCTTTAATATTTAGTCATATTTAGTTTAATTTATATTGTTATTTTATTAGGAATGTTTTATTTCTAATAATTCATAGATTTAAATAAATTGTGATTAAAATTAAATTTTAAATGAAATTTAACTATGGATGCAATGTTATATTAATTAGAAGTTCTTTTTGTTTCAAGTATTTCGAAATAATTAGACTTATAATTATTTGAATGAACCAATTATATTGTTACTTAATAATTTTCTTAATTAATATTTTATTAACTAGTGTTATCTAAATGATTTAAATGCATTGTTCATTAATGTTTTTAAAAGTATATAAAAGTAGAAATGTGATAAATTCTTTAATAAATTGAAATTGGGTTGTTTAAATTAATTAAATGATTAAACAATGAAATTTTAAGTTTGACGATCTATTCATACTCGTTGATTTTAAACTAGAATGGAAATGTTAGGAGATTGATAGGAGAACCATGTTGTTGTTTTGCAATGTACCTATGTATTATTTGTTTTAAAACTTATCAAACTTAGTGAAATTAATTATTATTTCTTAAAAATTAAAAATTAAAAAATTGTGTGTTTTTGCCCCTATAATTTAGGCATGACAATTGGCCTACACTTACATCTCCATCACTAATCCACTTATCATTCCTTCAAAAATCATACTTCACAAAATTCTTCACACTTCTTTGTTTCTCTACTTTTCATAGATTCTCCTTAAGATCGCCAATAAAAAAATGAACCAACCATATATAAAATTTCTTATACCTCTTTAAATAGCTAATTTTGATAGATTCCCACATAAACATCACCATTGATCTTAGGGTTAGGTTAGATTCATCAAATCCTTCCATCATTTTCTTTTCCTTCTCCTTGTGGAAACTTCTAATTAAATCATTTCCTTTGATCACATAATAAACTCTCTTCATGCATTAAATACACCATCTCATCAATCCTTATCATCTACACACTTTGACTAATTCAAAATTTCAACTATGTTAGCTTCAATCTTAATTCTTTTACAAATTGTAAAATTTGCTATCACTTAGCAATCACTGTACTCTTTTTCTTAGTAATCACTATGTATCTCAGCATACACTATTTTCTCTTAGTCAACATCAATAGATTTTCTTGGCCATTACTATGCTCAATCACTATTAAAACTTCTTCATACACTTGCTCAACAATATCTAGCACTCGGGTTAAATTATTTGTTCAACTTCAACCTAAGTTCCTTAATCTTTTATTTCAGCTTCTTCATTGACTGACCAACATCGATAGTCAATCAAGCTCATCCTTTTGACTCTTTCCAATTCTAAGTTTCATCCAATTATCTTCTTTACTTCATGTAGTAATTGAACAACACATTATCTTGTCAATGCCTAACTTATCAAGTACCCATTGTATTTCTACAATGTGGTTTTCACCATTAGAACATCTATTCTTTTTTCTATTATGTGACTGAGACATTTGATTTCATTGTCACTCATATTAGCACTATCCTTACTGGTGGAAGATATTACCAATTCAACAATGTGTAGATAAAAAATTGAGAGCATTATTGTTCTAAAATATATGGGCTTCACTAGATGTAGTATTGGAGTTCTAGTCTATTAACTTGGGATAAGTGAGTGAAGGAGAAGTAGTGAGGTTAATTCCTTTCATAATATAGTCATCAAATTCATGATCAAGTAATTGAAGACTTTGAGTTCTAACAATATCAATTGAAGACCTGTTGACATTAGTAGGATGAGACTCATCTGACCAAACTATAGATTTCTCTCCTATTTTGAGTTGATTTTCATATCTGTGAGCTTGATCTACATTGTTATCATAAGTTTCCTCTAAGAGAGAATCAAATTCATATTCTCAAGAATTAGTGCTATATTGAGTAAAATTGTAGAGTTCGCAATAGTTATGGGTACCCATTCTCTACTTTCATTATTATTGTAATTTTTACAAAGTCATTCAACAATGATAGAATGACTAGACTTTCCTTGTTCCTACTAAATTTAGTGAGTATTAGTAGAATTCTAAGAATAGTCATTGTTAGTTTCAAAAGTAATGACATGTGGTAAAAATTCATTTGGTTCTATAAATAATGTAGCAAGATCTAGTGGAATAGGATAAGGAAAGGTATCTTCATCATCAAAAATTTCTTCTTGATTACCACACTTATGTTGAGATTCATGTTTAGATGAACTATTAGATTTTGGTAAAAATTTATTGATCCCTAGATGAAAGGGAACTTTATTGAAGCCTAAGCCTATTGTGTCATAGGGCCTTCTTAATGTTTCTTTGAATGGATCAATCAGTCTATTTTTGTTACATTCTATAGGACCATTTCCTTTGTAGCCAAGGCATTTTTATCCATTTAATATCTAGCCCATACTTTTTAGGAGTTATCTCAGAAGACTAGTCTGTGAGATTAGTTGGGACTTCTTGTTTATATAACCATGTAGCAATGACTCTATTTTCATCTTCATCTTCTTGAGATACAATGGAATTTAAAAATCCATCATTGAATACATTCTTAGGTGATACCACAAAAGGTCTCTTTGTTTTAGATGGTCTCCCATAATGGTAAGGAGATTTAGGAATAGATGTCAAAGACAAATCTAGCTCTATGTGATATTTGTAAATTCCATTTTTTGTTAACTTGAGAGTCTTCTCCATTTCTTTAAGCTTGTTGACATGATTCTTTGTAGAGTCTCTATTAGTAGGAACAAAATTGTCAACAAACTTGATTACATTTACATGTGTAGCTGGTATTGGTAGAGGTAGTAACTTTTGATCCTTGGAATTGAAACTTGATCGATTGATGGTATGTTCAAGGTACTACTTGCATTTAATGAATCCATGGTCTTCCTAATAGCATATTTTATGCTAAAAAAATATCAAGGACCTAACAAATAACATCTCTTTCTATAGGACCAACTTGAAGAGGCAACACAACAAGACCTAGGTATTTGCATTCAACTTTATCATATAGTTTGATCATTATCTTATGGAAAGGATCAATAAACTCTTCATCATAACCCAATTTTTTGAGAAAAGTAGTAGAATAGATATTTAGACCAACTCCATTATCTATAAGCACATGTTAGACACATTTTTGGTGTATCATGACTTAAATATGCAACAGTTGATTATGATGATGGTTCAAAGAATTTTTGTCCTCTTTAGAAAAGGAAAAATAATGAGGTTAGGTCAAGTGACCTACCATACATTGGAATCGATCAAGATCTTGAGGTACGCTTACCTTAGTGAGGGCTTTTTCAAGAATCTACCTATGAGCAGTCAAGATTTTAAGTAGTTCAAATATTGTTATTTGATCATTTGTTCATTGAAATTATTCAAGGATACTATAGTTTGTAGATGTGGAGGATTTTGTGACTTTCATGTTTTTGTTAGATAGACTGACAATAGGTTTTTCTTTATGTTGATCTACTTCAGGAGAAGAAGGTGCAAGGCCTTTGAGTAATATCTTGGCACAAGAACATGTAATAGTATTGGCACAAAATTATGACTATTTGTGATCAAATATAAGAGATGTGGCAGCTCATAAGAAAAATATAGTCTTAAGTTTTGTATTGTCATTTTTTTCCTTTAATTGTGATAACATCACAATGCTCTTTGGTATATGTATAGTTGAATGGTTGAACTTGTTATTATTTTTCTATTTAGAAATTTCTCCCTTGTCATAATGTGGAAATGGTTCTTTAAAAGTTTTGTGATTTAAATTTTTGTTATTTCCACCCACAACTATTTCACCATAATCAATGAGGTCTTGAGCATTATGTCTTAGTAATATTGTTGTTTGTTTTGTGACCCTTGTTTTGATGGTATTCACAATATGCATTCTCATTCTACCATGAGGGTTGTGGTTGTGGATCATAAGGATGAAAATTATCAAGTGGAGTAATAATCTAATTTTAAATTAAAGTCTTATAGACCACGTCAAGAGGCTCACCCAAAGGTGTGTATTCATGTTTGGGTTAAGAAACCCAAGATGATTTTTTAACTTTGTTTCCAAATGTCTTGTTATATAGAGTAGATTATTTAGTGTTTTTATATGTATGCATGTTATCCATGAGACTAAAAGCAACTTTAGAAGGTTTAGGAATAATATTATGCACCACTCCATCATGTAGTACCTCTTAGTTTTTATTAACATACTTGGATTTATCTTTGATAGAGGTAGACCATATTGTGATGTAGAGCCTAATTAGACTCGAAGGTTTATTCAACATTTTTTCCTATCAAATTATTTCTATGGGGGCTTGGGGGTAGCACCCCAAGATGGGGTCACAGTACAAGGTGAGGTGTAGGGTCAATGCTCCCATGGGGGTTTTCAAGGGTAGCACCCTAAAAGCCAAAATTGATTTTATATATTTAAAAGGCACTGTCTTCTTTTTTTCTATTGGAAGACATATTCTAGCCCTAATTTGGTAAGGGGAAAAATCTTGCATAAAATATCTAGGTTAGGGACTTCATAATATATGATGATATTGTAGCTTCTTGCAACGATATTTAGCTGTAAGGGGTTATAGATTATAATCACTGCATAATAATAATATTGGACTTGTTGTTGGTGGATGTAGCCTAGGGACTAGGTTAACCACATTAAATCTTGGTATCTTGTGTTCTTTTCTATGCAATCTATTATTTTATAATTTTGGTTATATTTTCATGTAACTTTTATTTCTATTAATGGGTAATCCTACCAAGCCCTTGTTTCATATGTTTTTGAAGAGTTGATGTAACCCTCAACTCTTCAACTAATAAATTAGAAAATCACAACACAAAAGTTTTAGAACCCCATAATCTTTTATTAAACTTTTGCAACTCTATTCTGCCTATCGATGAAATAAAACACCTACTTATTACAATTCCAAAAATTACCATATTTGGCAATTTTTCAAGAAAAATGAATTTTTCCATTTTTCTTAATTTTAAAAACCCATCCTAGAAATCCTATTTTTTCACAAGAAAAGCCCCCAACTAAGGCAAGATGAATTGCCAAATAATAAACCAAATCAAAAAATTGATTTTGGATTTATTACAAAAATAACTTTATAAAAAAGCTAGAAAAAACAAAAAAGCTAATTTTGGAGGTCAAGATGATATTTTAGGCTCCCAAGAAAATGTTGAAATGGCTACTTATTGAGCTAAGCTCAATTGAAAATCCAAATAACTCTTTCTCATGCAACTACCTGTAAAAGTTTAGCCAAAACCCACATCCGAGTCAAAAGTTATTGCACCTAGAAGTAAATTTTGACCAAAAACCACATCTAAGTCAATAGCCTCGACCCTCAAATGCCCATACATCTAGAGTTAATTCACCCTTCTTTACCATGAACTCCTCTATTCAGATACCTTGTGTAATCATGTCTTTGAAGTTATACAGACCTTTAAGTTGTATTTTGTACCCAAAATCAGATAAAAAGATTGTCCATGAAGATATCATGTTTTTTAGTTTTGGGGATCTTACGTGAGTATTTGGTGTACAATTGTCTTCATATTTGGAGAAATGTTAAGAAAGGTTCTCCAATTCTTTGTATAAGGTTACATAGATCCCTTATGTTGACTAGATATTGAATATTGTGTGAGTATTGTTGAATGAATATATTAGCAATCTCATCAAAATTCTTAATTTTGGTAGGTAACCATAAAAAGAACTCCATAGCTTGGCCACCTAGACTTCATGGGAACAAGCACATAAGATATGTTTTATTGTGCATGAATTCCATGCATAAATCATTTAACTCCCTCAAGTGATCTTGGGTATCATATATTCCTAAGTACTTTTCATATCTAGGTAGCTCAACTCCTCTAGGAAAGGGATTCATATACAAATCCTTGTCAAAAGGAAACAAAAAAATAGCATCTAACATGTATTATTTAGCTATTTTATCTTTATCTTGTAATATTTGGGCCTATTTCTCTTGCATGGCCTCGAGTTATTTTTTTAATTTGGAAGTTTCAAATTCCTCTTCTTGTGTGACAATTGTTTCTACATTGAAGTTTTGAGGTGGTTTTTCTCCTTGAGCGAAATTGAGAAAATATTTCTCTTATTCATCATGGAGTAAGATTTCCATAACTTTCTGCAAGTTTTAATCTTTATGACATTTCTATATGTCTTCTAGGGGTATCTCTTCAATATCCCCATAATCATTTGTATAGGTGTAAGGATCCTTGAGACTTTCAGTTCTTTGGAGGTCCTCTTTGTTTTCTCTCCTACTATTTTCACCCATTTCTTAATCTTGATCTTCTATTTTAAGGGTGTAGAAGTTTTTAGTTTGTTTAGGTTGGATAGGTGTTTTAAATAAAATTTTAGCTGTTCTATTTAAAGATGTAGGTGTCTTGTTAATTTCTACATGTTCTTGGAATTAAGGATTCCTAACTTATTGTGAGTTTATGGAAAATAATCTTTGTGCACTAGGTGGTCCAATAGGTGAGAGATCTTGAGGAACCTTCACTCTACTTGGACTATATGTAGAACTAGGAATGACCTCTACTATAATTTCTACCTCTATCTATACCTTGTCTTGGTCTATGGGGAGGAAACATGTTTCCTCTCCTCATTGCAATAGTCATAGAAAATGACTAATTACAAAGTTTGAACAAGGATCACACTTAGAACATTATCTCAAAGTAAGAAAAGTAATTAGTAAGTGTGTTGTATATGCAAGTACAACTAGTTAGAGAAATGGCTAGAAAAACTAAGATTTTTTACTATCCTGACACAAAGTATGAAAAATGCAAGAGAATAAATAGGAAAATAGAGTAATGAGATGATTTGATGTGTGGATTGAAAGTGATAAACTAAGCAAGTTGTCTAAGTTTTACACTATTGTAGGCAAAGGAATGGCTTATTTTTTTTAGATAAAGACTAGATTTGGATCAAGTTTTGACAAGGGAGCTCAAAATAGCTCACTATTTTTGGAAAATTCCTAACATACCCACATGAGGAAATGACTCTAACATGAGTAAATGATGTGAACCAAGCAAGTAAAGACTCCTAACAAACAAATTTGGACAAGTTTTAATAGTTTAATACCAAATATCATGCAACAATCCTGTAAGACCTATGAAAGGAAATAGGACAAAAATTTCTCAAGCATTTTATCATGCAAAGTTTTATGTTGAAACACATGAGGAAATGACAAGTTATTAGTTTGAACAATTTTTTTTCCAGATTGAAACAAGTTGAGAATGTTTGGGTATTTTCTCACGCAAGAAAACTTGACCACCTATGTGAGAAAGTATAGAGTACTACATGAGGAAGTGTAGATTGACATACCTAAAGGTCCTAACTCGCACAAAATTGTGCAAAAATGCAGGTGAATAAAGGATAGATTAACAATTATTAACTAAACTTGAAAAGATTATTATAAGTTCTGATAGGTTCTGGATAGAGTACTAACACTGTTTGCAATTTTTCAATTAGATATTGACATAATTTTCATATTTGACACTATTTTCAAATATTTTGGAAAGTAGATAGTTAATTTTTAGACAAGGCATACAAGGATTAGTCATAAACAATCAAACCAAAGAAAAAGTAACTCGAAGGGATGGTGGAGTCTTGACCTTTTTATTTGGACAGTTTGGACAATTGTAGACTAAAAAAAGACACTCTTTTATCCATATAACTAGAAATTATAGAGGCAAAAATGTCTTCTTCTTACAAATTATGTGCATGGGTTCACCTTACATAAGCATGTCACCCCTTTAGAGGGTGCCCATGTGTTTGGTGTGCTCCAAGGATTCAATAACATATATGCTCAATGATCACCCTTGTGGCAAAGTCAAGGTTGTAAACCACCTTCCATCATCCAAGTACATGCCTATGGTGAGGATATATAGGAGAGATTCTTCCCCCTCCTTGCACAAATATTATACCCCCTTTCAAAGGTGAACTAGGTAGAAAATGACTACAAAATTTTTACTAAGATTCCATTCACATTAATCCCTAGTGGCCTCACGAACAAGTTTAAGGCTAGTAGCCCACACTGACACCTAAAAGTGTACACACTTTACAAGAAATACTAGGGGTGAGACCACCCAGTGCAATAGATATAACCTCCTCTTGATATATGATATTAGAATCACGCAGAAGAAATTAGCATGGCTGTGGATTTTTTAACTCTACAAAGCTTCTTTATTATAGTGAGGTGGAATCATTAACATTAGGCGTGTCCTCACTTGGGTCATTCCTAAAGGTTGGATTACTCTCACAGGTCCTCTAAAGGTTGACTTGGACTGTAGCTCAGAGTCAAGGGTCTAAGTTTCTAATTTTTCCAAAGGGAAAAGAGCATACTCCATTGTACCTCATCACCTTACCCAAACATGGAGAATATTGATCATCGAGCTAGATTATCAATCCCAACTTTTCTTTTTCTAGAATTTAAATTTTCCCAAAAGAAAAAGAGCATCATCCCTTCACAAAAATATTTTCTTGGGAGAACCACTACATTCCTTGTCTCCCTTGGCTACTATCTTCCAAAGGTGTCTAGGTTTGTAATTTACTCTTGGGCATCACTTCCAAGAAGCAAAGAGAACACTCCCCTTCTTCTTTGTCTAGATCCCTATGAATTTCATGCTAGCATGAATGTTTTTGATACTACATTTGGGGAATATTCTAAGCATTAGAGAGTATTGATATGTTGCATTCATGATTGGGTTTTTCATTGATGTTAATATAGAAGTAAATTTTGTAAAGATTGGAAGAATAAAAGTCAATTATCTTACGATGCACAAAAGTTGAGGAAGTTTTAGATCATCACAATGAAGGACATGTTCATGAGGTTATTCAAATTATGTGATCAAGAGGAATAAGTATGATTTAAAGGTTTACAAATGTTACACTTGATTTACTTGAACTAGTGGAAAAACAAAGAATTAGAAAGCAGAGTACAGATGATTTGTCACTATCTTTCATCCAAGATGTAATGAAGATGATCCATAGACATATATGTTAGAAGATAGTCATGTGGTGACACCATTGTATGCACAAGTCATGGTTTCATGGGTGCAAAGATTTGTATAAATTGTGAGTTGATAGTGCTATTGTAATTATGAAAGAATTAATTATCTAATTTTAATTAATTGGGAAAGCCTCAAGGTTGACTCAAATAATTATTATGAAGATACAATATAAAGGAAAGTTATTTTCCTTATTTTTGGTGTGAACTTGGATTATGTCATGCTCCAAATTTACAAGGTAAAAACACAAAAAAAAATTTATTAAAAAGGTATACTATAGATTTTATGTATAGACCTATGTCCAAGCGAATGGTGGCTTGTCGATGTGTATCTCCACTAAATTTGGGTATTGTAGAGTTATTCAATGAAATGAAATCTATTTCATTCAAAATCTAGACTTCAAGTGTTCTATGAGGGATCACCTGGTTGGAAAGTCAATAGTTGCAATACTAAATTATAAAGATACTTTAATTATAAACCTTTGACCATCTATGCCCTTAATTAAGGCACTACGAAAATGCAAGTGAAACTTAATTTTTGTATTAGTGTAGTAGCAATGTGCTAGGTTTTATGGGAGCAGAGATGGGTTTAAGTGATGAAATACATTCCCTCCTTATTTATCTTTCCTTTTCCTTTAATTGTATATATGTATCCTATCAATGAACTTCTTATATGTAATCCTTTTTCCCTTTTATCCATATAGGTAACTTGCTAATTGGGCATTACTAACTAGAACCCATTTATTAATTATTTATATTATTTGTCACTTTAGTTATATTTTATTTTATTTTATTTATATTTTAATTATTGGTTTTAATTTTACATATACATATCTCCCTACTAGAACCTATATGTAAGTTAATTAAATTACTAAATTTATCTTATAACCAAATCTCTATCCTCTATAGCATTTTTATTTTACAATCTAATCAATAGATTCTAATAATCATAATTAAATAGAAAATATTTCCATTTATTAAAAAAAATAGAAAAAAATAATTTAAAAAAAAAAAGATGGAGTAATAATACATCATTACCTATATTTTAGTTAGTCAACTACAACAACTTGGAGAAATTCAAACATCTAAAAGTAAAATTATTTTAACATTACACAACCTATATCATCTTAAATCTGCATTGCACATTTTCTAAAAAATTACCTAAGTCTAACTTAACACATTATTAAATTTCCATATATTACACTAACAATAAATAGGAGCTATATTAAATTTTTTTTTCTATATTAAAAGGGAAAGTATTTATTTCACTACTCTCCCATTCACCTAAGCCATCCCATCTCCGAATTAACCCTGCCAAGACCTAGTCACTTCTTGTTAAAAAAAAAAAAGACCACAACCCCTTTTGGAACCTAGGAATGATGGGTGTCAGATTAACCTCATTCTTGTCTCCCCTTCCAAAATTAAGTGCCAAGTTTGGTTTAAAGTGGAATGACTTTTCCTAGAGAAAGTGGTTCCCGACATGTGGCAGGGACATGTCTCATTCACCAACCTAAGGTCCCTTCTAAAGCAAGTACATACTTTATCTCATGGCATTTTTTATTCTTACCTTACTTAACCCTCCCTTGCTTGGTGCCTAAGGCCCCTAGGAAGATGTGTTTTACTTGGCCCAAGAGGAAGTTGTTCGGATTTGGGGCTATACCAATGTTAGAGATGGTGTTCTTACCCAAACTCCTTTAACATGTGTCTACATCCTCCCAAATCATGGTAACCACTTGGGGAAGGGGAAAACCAAGTATATAGATGTTTTTTTTTGAAAATTTATTTATTTATTTATTTGGTGGTATTTTACATTGGATACTTCCTAGATTCAAAGGGTAGGTGTACTTTAAGATAGGTGTCTAGGTTTCATCATGTAACTATAGACTTAGTTACTTTGTGTATTTTCTTTTTCTTTTTCTTTTGGTGACACTAGGTTCACAAGTTTTTTAAATGGGAGTCCTCTAAATGATTTGGATTGGATATTCTTTTTTTTTTCTTTTTTTTTGTCAAGTCAAAGGGGTATCTCCTATGATTATCTTATGCACAAGATGCTAAGCATATTCCTTTTATTATCATATTTCTCTCTATTGTGGGATAAGATTTATTTCCCTTGTCCATACATTTTCCTAGGAGAAAATGTGGACCTGCAACAAGGCTTGTATCATGTTGGTCAAGGTGTTTTCTTCCTTCTCACTAACCCCTTTTCTTTTTTGTTTATCTTACCATAGAATTTATGTAAATATGTTTAATGATAGGATGGTATTATCTATTAAGAAATTTTTTTGAACTTGATTACCAATTAAAACTAATGATCATGCATATTCATTGAATTATTAGACATGATAAATTTCTTCCATGTTATTGAATACATAATATATAAATTCACAATATAGGTACTATGATCTAAAATGATAAACTCCACCCATAATATTCCTCCACAAAACATTTATGAAATAAATCTACCAAATAGTTTATAATAACATGACGAGGAAGTTCTGATACATGAATTTTTTTCATAATACATCAAATCTCTCAATGACTATTTTCTTAGAAGTAAAATTTATGAACATCTTTCAATCTTTCCTTTCACAACTCCAAAACAACTAACAATGATACTCTCCTCTTTTACATCAAAATGAAATCACAATGGGACTTGAAGACCACAATGCATTTGAGATGACATAAAACATGGGTCTCTCTTTACATAAATTATTTTCCACCTTTGTCAAGGGTGAAACCCTAACATCTTCAAGGAATTCATCTTCACAAAACCTACACATGCACACAAAATAGGAACCATGGAGGCTTACTTCCCATCCTAGGATTCTATGAAGACACCCTCTGAGCAGGGGAAACAAGATCCAATAGTTTACTTACATACATCACTTTCCATTTCATGAGCACAACACAACTCCCTTCCATGGCTTGCACTATGATTTACGATTAGAATCATCTCATATTGGGTGAAGGTGGGCTCTTGAAGGAGGAGATACCATAACCAAGCATAAAACATCATTTTCAAATTACATTTTGTCATTCAAGGCCATCATAACATATCCTCCTACATATACACAAAACTCCTTATATCTCCTAAAATAACAAAGTTATATGGCTTTAATGGAGCCCATACTCCATGAAATAAAACAATTCCTCATCATGCAGTAACTCTCTCAATTGCAATGTCAAGCCCAACTATGCCCTTCACCCAAGGCTTCTCTTCCCTCCCAAGGGTGAGTGAAGCCTTCATGCCCATGCACACATTCAACACCCACATTAAAACAAGAAAATCAAGAAGAAAACAAAACCTAAATAAAATCTTCAAGAACACATAGCACATTTACATTTCCACAACACAATGCCAAGACCACAATGCAAGATTCACAATACAATTCATGCACCATTGTTAAATCATTTACACTTGCAGATTTATTTTCCATACTAAAATAAAGAAGAAAAGAAAGTGAAATATAGTTTGAAAAACACCAACCCTGGTCCAAGATAGGGTAATGATAGTTGTAGTAGAGCTCCCTTCTTCTCCTTCCAAACCTAATTGTCTCTAAACTTAGATAGTGGGTGAACAACCCCTAATTTTCCAAGAGTCTCTAATAAGGCATCCTCACTAACTATTTTAGCAATAACACTTAGCCACTTCCTCTTACAAACTTGACTCCTCTATATTTGCTATTTTTGACTTAATGGGAACATGAGAAAAAACACGTGACAAATCCAAATTCGAATTGATAGAAGAGTGCATGCTTAAAGGGACCCCCTAGGCTGTCAAGGCACTCATGTGATCAAAATTAGGTCCCTAACTTTATATACTATCATATGGTTAACTTATTTTAACATAAGAGACACTTTGGGACAACCTTATGACCCCTCAAAACCCTAGTCAAGTCTAAATTCGAATTTCTTATGATTGAGACCCATCCTTCCCTTGTCAAGTGGGTTTACTTATTAATAGGGTACCTAGATTTAGCATAAATTGCCACCATGTTCAAAACCCTAAATGACATGTCAATCACGCATAAATTTCACAAGTGTCAAGTAATACGTAAAAACATATTCACATTATCATGACATACTCTTAATGCATCTTTATGATTAAACATTTTCACAAGAAAGCAACCTTACATTTAGAAGAAAAATACTTTCACAACGAGGCTTTTGAATCTTCCAAATATTTTCCTTCGTTAAACTATGTTCACAAGATTTGAAACTTGTTTACCCCTAATAAATTCCATGGTTCCACTCCCTGCACATCAAACTCAAGCATCAATAGTCCAAAAAGGTAATATAACATGCATATCATAAATGCATAATTCAAATTTTAGTGAAATCCACATTAACATAATTCAGATAAATTTTTGCTTTGCTATTCATTTCAATTATTCCAGTTAAAATATCAAAATCTACATGTCATAAGTCATCATTATCAAATTACATTTATCTACATATGATAATCATTCATATCATAAAGCATCATTATCAAATTAAAATTTTGCATCCCACCAAAATTTAATAGTACGAGGTCATAAAATTGCATCCAAATGTGTTCGATCATCTGATACACAATAATAGGTTCCTAGTGCATATCATAATGTAAAATACTATTGTAGTATCAAAATCAATAGATAAAACAATCCACTATCCATTTAAGTCTTAAATATCAAAATGAAATAAAAATTCTATGCTATGATGGGTTGGGGTGAGGCCTCACATCCTCCCCCCTAGGCATGAACTTCCTCCTAGAGTTCATCAACAAGATATGGGTACTGAGTCTTCATCTGAGTTGCATCCTCCCATTAAGCTATGACCTTTTCATAACAATCCCATTGGACCCTAACTTGGTCTAGCTCTCTACCTCGAAGTGTGAGGGCCCTTTGAGCCAAAATGCAAATGGCCTCCAATGTTATTTGTCTATCTCACTCCACCTATAAAGAATCCCAATCTATGATGTGAGACTTGCCATAAATTTACTTTATTAATACAAATACATGAAATACATCAGGAATGTTCAATAGGCTAGGTGGCAAGGCTAATCAATAAGCAACTAGTTGTATCCTCTCCAAAATCTCAAAGAGACCCACAAATTGCGGTGCTAACTTAGAGTGTTTTCCAAAATGGATTGGGATCTTATGTGGTCGCACCCTCAGAAATACACTCTCACCAACCATGTACTCTCTATCCACCCTCTTCACATCTACATATTTATTCTATCTATATGGGACTTCTCTAAGGCATTGTTAGATTACTACCACCTATAGCTCCATGTTCTTGACTAACTATGGTCCTCTAAATATCATGCATTTGATCCTATCCCAACTTAGGGGTGTCTTGCAAGGTTTACCATACAAGGTTTGATAGGGTGGCATACCTATGGAAGTGTGATGCCCATTATTATAGGAAAATTTTTCAAGATGAAGGTAGTCCTCCCCTTTGGACTGGTGGTCCATCACATACATTCATAGCATATCCTCAAGGATCTGGTGAACTCTCTCTATTTTCCCATCTATCTAAGGGTGATAGGCTATGCTAAAGTTGAGCTTGTTACCTAGTGATGTCTACAATTCCCTCCAAAATGAGGAGGTAAATAAGGAGCCTCTATCTGATATTATCTTATGATGGATGCCATGGAGTCTAACAATATCTCATAAGAATACCTATGCCACTACAGGGGCTATGAAGGTGGTGTGGATGGGTGAAAAGTGAGAAAATTTGGTCAAAGTGTCAACCATCACCATGATGACATCATGATGATGAGAAGAAATCGAAAGACCAACAATGAAATCCATGGAGATAGTGTCCCACTTCCACTCAAGTATCTCATGTGGCTACAAAATTCCACTAGGATGTCTGTGTTCTACCTTAACTCCCTAACATTGTAGGCATTTGGCTATGATGTTGGCAATCTGCACTCTCATTCCTAGCAAATGATATAACTACCTCAAATCTATATGAAGTTTCTTGACACCTAGATGTGTTGCATAAGGTGCTATGTGTGCCTCCAAAATGATGAGCTCACATAAGCCACCCAAGGATGGTACATAAATGTGCCCTTTATGGCATAGTAGTCCATCCGGACCCAATGAAAAAGTAGAAAACCTTCCCTATAGGGGTCTCTGAGAGTGGACTAACTGACACACTTCTATATAAAATACATCTTCAGGAAGATGGTACAGTATGTGTTTCCTCAAATCTATCTCAGTAATCATAGAAGATATGTCATGACATCTCCTACTCAAGGCATCTAAAACTACATTATCCTTTCCCTTAATATAATGTACATCAAAATCATACTCACATAAGAACTCCGTCCATCTCCTCTTTCAAGCTTTTAGATTTGGTTGTGTGAAAATATATTGCAAGCTTTGGTGATTTGAATGAAGCTCAAAGTTGTATCCTAGTAGAAATTGGCACCATCTTGCTAAGGCATGAACTACTACTACAAGCTCTAAGTCATGGGTGGGATAGTTGAGCTCATGATTCTTGATTTTTCTAGAGTCATATGCTATGACACAACCATTTTGCATGAGAATGGCTCCAATACCATCCAGTGAAGTATCTATACATACTACAAAATCTGATGAAGGATCAGGTACTACTAGGATTGGTGTGCTAGTGAGTTCCCTCTTGAGTTCTTGGAGGGCCTTCTCACACTTTTCTATCCATTCAAACTTCTTCCCTTTTCTTTGAAGTGAGGTAATGGGGTCAGCTACTATGGAGAATCCTACCACAAACTACCTATAATATCCTACTAATCCCATGAAGCTTCTAACTTTTGAAACATTAGTTGGTGCTGGCCAATCCATGATAGCTTGGATCTTGGATGGATCCACTATGATTCCATCCCTTGATATCACATGACCTAAATAATGTACTTCCTTCATGAAAAAGACATATTTAGAAAAACTTCCATATAGCTGATTTTCCCTTAAGCATTGCAATACCTACCTCAAGTTTTCTTCATGTTCCTTCTCATCATGTGAATATACCAATATATCATCAAGGAACACTACCACAAACTTATCTAGAAATGTATGAAACACCCCATTCATATAGGTCATGAATATGATTGGGGCATTTGTAAGACCAAATGGTACCACTATCAACTCGTAGTGGCCATACCTTGTATTGAACATGGTCTTATGAATGTAAATTTCCACAATCCACAATTGATAATATCTCAACATCAAATCTATCTTAGAGAATACTCAAGCACCTTGCAACTAATCAAATAGGTCATTGATTCTAGGGAGTGGGTATTGATTCTTGATCATTACCTTATTCAATTGTTAGTAGTCAATACAGAATCTAAGTGATCCATCTTTCTTTTTCACAAAGATCATTGGTGCACCCCAAGGTGATACACTAGGATGGATATGTCCCATCTCCAAGAGTTCCTCCAATTGAATATGGAGTCCATTGAGCCAATGTGTGGCCATCCTGTATGGAGATCTTGAAATGGGTTCAGCCCCTAGCACCAAATCTATGTGGAAATCAACTTCCCTAGGTGGTGGCATACCTAGAAGCTTTGAGGGAAACACATCCTTAAATTCTTTTAGTCTTGGGTAGCCATCAAGAGAAGGTTCCCTCTAATCATATTCATCCTTTTTACTGATAGATATTGCAAAAAACTAACATCCCTTTTGTAGACACTACTTAAGTTGCATGATGAAGATAATATGAAGAGACACTAGCCTTTCCACCCCTAAGATTACCATAGGAGTACCACAATCATCAAGACACGCAATCATCTTTCATATGTAGTCCATCTTAACATTATGTACACATTGCCAATCCATACCAAAGACTACATCATACAATCCTAAGGGGCTAACTCGAAGGTCTATGGTCATACTCAAGTTTCCAATTTGAATTAGACAATTATGTATATAGGAATTAACTATCATCTTAGCCCCAGATGCCAATTCAATTTCCTAGTTATTGTTCTACCTAGCCGCCACTAGATAACAACACTCCACTATAAAAGGAGTTACAAAAGAATTAGTAGCTCTAGAATCAAACAAAATAGAAACCTTAATACCATTGATTATACTTGTTGTAACCTTAATGACTATAGCCTAATGTTTGCCCCAGTAGTTATCAATCACTACAAATACCCTATGGGATATATCCATGTCTCCTACTATAGGCTCTGAGGTGACTCCCCATTCATTATTGGCCACTAGTCTCTGAGGGCATTCTCTAGCTATATGTGCCATACCACCACTAGCATAACATGGTCCATCTATCTAAACCTAAACTCCCTATGGCCTAGACTATTGCTGACCACCTATCCTATAGGGTCCGCTATACCCACCATGAGAGGACTCCTAAGTCCTAGCTAGCTGTGTATATGGATCTTGTGGCCTATGATCTCATCAAGACCCTTGGGATTGCCACTACTTGGGCTTAGAGCCCTAATGCCCCTGTGCTAACTTCTACCTATTATCTTGTTGTGATTTTTGTTGGACTTGTGGGGGATTAGAGGACTTGACTGACTGACCCTAGATATCCTTCCATGAGGGTTTTTGATTTCCTAACTACTGGGAGTAATTTGAATTGTGGGACTAATCTTGGGATTCCTATTTTTTATGGAGATCTTCTACAACTGGTGTTGTCTCAACTGCCTCCTTGAAGGTGCTCAGAAAAGCTAGGCATCCTAAATTCTATAGAGACAAGTTCAAACCCTAGGTGAATCAGTAGATGCATAACTTCTCATCCTTCATGTACTCAACATAAGGAGGGATCTCTAAGAAACTACTCTCATACCATGCTACAGTAAGGCCCTTGTACTAGAGGTCATGGAATTCCTCAATCTAACTTGTCTAAAATGCATTGAGAGATACCTATCCTTGATTTGACCACAAACACCTACCAAGTAAGTGTGTCTATTCTAACTTCACCTATGGTATCCTCCTATTTCCACCAATTGGAAGCATTGTCTCGTAGTAAGTGGATGGAAAGTCAGGCCTTCAGATTGCTCCCATATGGTTGCAACCCGAAGCACCTTTGTAAGCTCTATAACCATGCCTCTACCTATGTACCATATGTGGTTTTGGTGAAAAGAGGTCATTTGATTCGAATCAAATCCATGATTTCATTCCCTATATTGCAGGGTGCTCTAAATACTACTAGTGGTTCCAAGACTGGTGGTTGGTCAACCTTACCAATTGAGGCCTCTTGCTAGTCACCTTGTCCCTCTACATCTCTAGGTGGGGGACTCCTACTTCTTTCCCTATTATCTTCTCTCTATTCCCCTACTCCTTTATGTTTAGGTTGTGGGGCTATAGGTGGCATCCTCTCTTGCACTACTCCAATAAGGTTATGAATGGTTGTAAAGAGTTGATTAAGATTTTGAGGTTACTCAGGTGGGGGTTTAGAAATTCCACATCCTGCCCCTCCAGAGGCCACTCATGTGCCTCTAGGGCCTCTAGCCCTCTGACAACCATTAACAGTAATAGGAGGCATCCTACACACAAGTTTCAATTTTAAAGAGTTAAGTGTAATGGGTTAGGCTCTAATGTTGTAACCAATGCTTTGATACGAAAATGTTGTGTCCTAAATTTATGAGGTAAAAACATAGCAATTTTTTTTTAAAAAGGTGTACTATAGATTTTTTGTATAGACCTATGTCCAAAAGAATGGTGGCTTTTCGATGTGTATCTCCAGTAAATTTTGGTATGGCAAATTTATTTGATGAAATGAAATTTGTTTCATTTCAAATCTAGACTTCAAGTGTTCTATAAGGGATCACCTGGTTGGCAAGTCATTGGTTGCAATACTAAATTATAAAGATACTTTAGTTATAACCCTTTCACTATGTATGCCCTCAATTAAGACACTATGCAAATGCAAGTGAAATTTAATTTTTGTATTAGTGTAGTAGCAGTGGTGCTAGGTTTTATGGTGGCAGAGATGGGTTTAAGTGATAGAATACATTCCCTCCCCATTTAGCTTTCTTTTTCCTTTAATTGTATATATCTATCCCCTCAATGAACATCTTATATGTAATCCTTTTTCCTTTTTGTCCATATAGGTAACTTGCTAATTAGGCATTACTAACTAGAACCCACTTATTAATTATTTATATTATTTTTCACTTTAATTCTATTTTATTATATATTATTTATATTTTAATCATTGTTTTTACTTTTACACGTACATATCTCTCTACTAGAACCCATATGTAAGTTAATTAAATTACTAAATTTATCTTATAACCAAATGTCTATCCACTATAGCATTTTTATTTTACAATCTAATGAATAGATTCCAATTATCCTAATTAAATAGAAAACGTTTTCATTTATTCAAGAAAATAGAAAAAACAATCATAATAAAGATAAAATAATCATACATTATAACCTATATTTCAGTTAGTCAACTACAACAACTTAGAGAAATTCAAACATCTAAAAATAAAGTTATTTTAACATTATACTACCTAAATCATCTTAAATTTTCATTCACAATTTTCTAGTAATTACCTAAGTCTGACTTAACACATTATTAAATTTCCACATATTACACTAACAATAAATAGGAGCTACATTGATTTTTTTTCTATATTAAAAGGGAAACTATTTATTTCACTACTCTCCCATTCACCTAAGCCATCCCATCTCCTAATTAACCTTGTCAAGACCAAGGCACTTCTTGTTTAAAAAAGACCACATCCCCTTTTTGGCACCTAGGAATGATGGGTATCAAATTAACATCATTCTTATCTCCCCCTCCAGCATAGGCATCGAGTTTGGTTTAAAGTGGAACGACTTTTCCTAGCGAAAGGGGTTCCTAAGATGTGGCAGGGACATGTCTCATTCACCAACCTGAGGTTCATTCCAAAGTAACTACATACTTTATCTCATGGAATTTTTTTTCTTAACTTACTTCACCATCCCTTTCTTGGCACCTAAGGCCCCTAGAAAGATGTGTTTGACATGGCCCATGAGGAAGTTGTTGGGATTTGGGGCTGTCCCAATGTTAGAGATGGTGTTCTTCCCCAAACTCCTTAAAAATGTGCGTAGATCCTCCCAAATCATAGTAAGTGCTTGGGAAAGGGGAAAACCAATTATATATATGTCTTTTTTTGAAAATTTATTTATTTATTTATTTGGCAGGTATTTTACATTGGATACTTCCTAGATTCAAAGGGTAAGTGTACTCTAAGATAGGTGTCTAGGTTTCATGTAACTATAGACTTAGTTACTTTGTGTATTTTCCTTTGCTTGTTTTTTTGGTGACATAAGGGTCATGATTTTTTTAAATGGGATTCCTCTAAATGATTTGGATTGGATATTGTTTTTTTTTTTGTCAAGTCAAAGGCGTTTCTCCTATTATTATCTTATGCATAAGACACTAAGAATATTCCTTTTATTATTATATTGCTCTATATTTTGGAAAAGGATTTATTTCCCTTGTCCATACATTTTCCATAGAGAAAATGTGGACCTACAGCAAGCCCTATCATGGTTTTGGTCAAGGTGTTTTCTTCCTTCTCACTAATACCTTCTTTTTATTGTTTATCTTACCATAGGATTTATGTAAATATGTTCAATGATAGGATGGTATCATCTATTAAGAAATTTTTTAAAACTTGAATACAAATTAAAACTAATGATCATACATATTCATTGAGTTATTAGACATGATAAATTTCTTCCATGTTATTGAATACATAACATATAAATTCATAATATAGGTACTATGATCTAAAATGATAAACTCCACCCATAGTATCCTTCACAAAACATTTATGAAATAAATCTACCAAATAATTTATAATAACATGAGGATGAAGTTCTGATACATGAAATTTTTTCATAATACATCAAATCACTCAATGACTATTTTCTTGGAAGTAAAATATATGAACATCTTTCAATCTTTCCTTTCACAACTCCAAAACAACTAACAATGATACACTCCTCTTTTACATAAAAATGAAATCACAATCGGACTTAAAGAACACAATACATTTGAGATGACATAAAACATGGGTCTCCCTTTACATAAATGGTTTTCCATCATTGTCAAGGGTGAAACCCTAATATATTCAAGGAATCCATCTTCACAAAACCTGTACATGCACACAAACTAGGCACCATGGAGGCTCACATCCTATGCTAGGCTTCTATGAAGCCACCCATTGAGTAGGGGAAACAAGATCCAAATAGGTTACTTATATACATCACTTGTCATTACATGAGCACAACACAAAACAAAACACAACACCCTCCCATGGCTTGCACTATGATTCACCATTAGAATCATCTCATATTGGGTGAAGGTGAGCTCTCCAAGGAGAAGATGCCATAACCAAGCATAAAACATTAGTTCGAAATCATATTTTTCCTCTTCAAGGCCATCATAACATCTCCTCCTTCATACACGCAAAATTTCTTATATCTACTAAAATAGCAAAGGTATATGGCTTCAATGGATCCCATACTTCATGAAATAAAACAATTCCTCATTATAAGGTAAATCTCTCAACTACAATGTTGAGCCCAACTATGCCCTTCACCCAAGGCTTCTCTTCCCTCCCAAGGGTGAGTGAAGCCTTCACACACATGAACAAATTCAACACCCACATTCAAACAAGAAAATCAAGAAGAAAACAAAACCTAAAGAAAATCTTCAAGAACACATAGTGCATTTAAATTTCCACATCACAATGCCAAGACCACAATGCAAGATTCACAATTCAATGCATGCACCATTGTGAAATCCTTCACACTTGCAAATTTATTTTCCATCCTAAAAGAAAGAAGAAGAGAAAGTGAAGCATAGTTTTAAAAACACCAACCTTTATCCAAGGTAGGGTAATGATAGTTGTAGTAGAGCTCCCTTGTTCTCCTTCCAAATCTAACTGTCTCTAAGCTTAGAGAGTGGATGAACAACCCCTAATTTGTCTAGGACTCTCTAATACGGCCTTCTCACTAACTATTTTTAGTAAAGATAGTCAGCCACTTCCTCTTGCAAACTTGTCTCCTCTAAATTTGCTAGTTTTGACTTAGTGGGAACATGGGAGAAAACACATGTGACAACTCCAAATTCGAATTGATGGAAGAGTGCATGGATAAAGTGCCCCCCTAGGCTATCTAGCCACTCACATGATAAAAATTAGGTCCCTAATTTGATATACTATCATATGGTTAACTTATTTTAACATAAGAGACACCTTGTGACCACCTAATGACCTCTCAAAACCCTAATCAAGTCCAAATTCGAATTTCCTATTATTGAGACCCATCCTTCCCTTCTCAAGTGGGTTTACTTACTTATTAATAGTGTAATTATTTTTAGGGTAAATTGTCACCATGTTCAAAACCCTAAATGACATGCCAATCATAGACAAAGTTCACAAGTGTCAAGTGACACATAAAACACATTCACAATATCATGACATACTCTTAATGCATCTTTATGATTAAACATTTTCACAAGCAAGCAACCTTACATTTACAAAGAAAAATACTTTCACAATGAGGCTTTTGAATCTTCCAAAGATTCACCTTGGTTAAACTATGTTCACAAGATTTGGAACTTATTTCCCCCCAAGAAATTCCATGGTTCCACTCCTTGCACATCAAACTTGAGCATTAGTAGTCCAAGGATGTCATATAAGATGTATATCATAAATGCATAATTAAAATTTTATGAAATCCACATTCACATAATTCAAATAAATTTTTCCTTTCCTATTCATTTCAATTTTTTTTGTTGAAATATCAAAATCTGCATGTCATAAGTCATCATTATGAAATTAAATTTATTTGCATATCATAATAATTCATCTCATAAAGCATCATAATCAAATTAAAATTTATGTACAAATCATAAATCATCATAATCAAATTAAAAGTTGGCATAGCATGAAAATTTAATAGTACCAGATCATAAAACTATATCCATATGTTTTTTATCATCTCATACACAATAATAGGTTCCTAGTGCATATCATAATGTAAAATACTACTGTAGTATCAAAATCAATAGATAAAATAATCCACTATCCATCTAAGTCTCGAATATCTATCAAAATATCAAAGTCTTGAATATCAAAATGAAATAAAAAGTATATGCTATGATGGGTTAGGTTGAGGCCTCACAAATTAGAGGACTAAGTGGTATGTGAAGTATTAGTGTGCAGAGCAAGAATGAGCAGAATGCTTGTTGAATGCATGAAAACAATCCAAGAGATAATTGGATGTGTAGTGTGAGATCTGGTTACAAGATTTGAAGGAGAAGAAGTTTGGTTAACAGGATAGAGATAGAGGAAGAAGTACATTCTAGTTCTATTATTTTTTAAGGAATAATACGAAGATCATTTAGACAGTGGGTCCAATTGTCTTCCACAACTCCTATTAGGGTTGGCACAACTCCTAACAGGGTTGGAATCTTCTTACAAGGATTCAAAGTCTCCTAATAGGGAATCATATGTACTAAATGTTGTAACAAACTCCTAACATGGTCTATCTTCTAACAAGGAATATTTATATTAGTACATCATCTTGTGGATACCATCCCCAATAGGGTTTTCCCTCAAATCAAGGGTTTTCCCAATTAACGTGTCTAGTGTTAATTATGTATGAGTATCTTGTTGTGGTTTCAATTTATATTACTGACATGGTTAAGTTTGTTTAAAGATAATACTTGGATAATTGAATTAACTACCCCCACATCCCCCCCCCCCCCCCCTCTTACTTATATTAGCGGTGTTGGGAATTAACAAGTGGGAAGTATACTTCTAAGAAAGGGGGGTGAATCAAAAGTATTTAAACTTTAACCAATAAAACTTTTAATTTTAAAACATTGCATGCATAAACATTTGAAAATAACATGTAAAGTAAATGTGTCCACATAAACACTTGACACCAGACATGATTACCTAGAAACCCTCCAATGAGAAGGTAAACTAGGGTGGGGATGACACCCACAACTCTTCACTATTATAGCAATAAATTTCACCTTTTAAGGTTACATATTTTGACCATTCTCATGATCTACCCTGCAAAAGGCCTACCCTATTAAAAGCTTACAAGGATTGTTAGATCCTACCCTATTAAAGGATTTTAACACTCTATAAAAAATGTACCTAGCTAAAGAATTTATAAAAAATTCACTTGGAATGTCACCCTATTAAAGGCTTTATACAATGGATATTAAATCAACCTATCTCCATAGAATTTCATTCTGCTAATACAATTTTTAGAAAGTATAGTAGAATGTTTGACCTGATTACTTGCAATCTACTATTGCTCATTTTATATCATTTTTCTATCCAATTTGATCCTCATTGATTTGGTATGAAACTATTGTAACCTTGATTCTCTATTTTGCTAACTGATATTACAATTTTTTCCTTCTTCTAAGTTAATTCATCCCTTTCACTTCCTTCAAACTTTGCTAGTATTCTCTCCTTGCATGCATTTTATTTTTGCACACTCTCTCATACACTCTAAATTATGGGGTTTCAAACTACTTAAAAGGATTTCATGACTTAGGGTTAGGTATGAATCTATGATTTAGATTCATCCATCTTTCCCATTCAAATTTGTACATTTTTCTGATCAATTGCATGTTGATTGCATGGGGAATCCAAATAGATTCATTCTTATCTTTTAATCCTTCAAGATTTATCCTTACGTTAGCTCAAAAATATTTTACTTCTTAGTTTGGGAAGGTACAAACTCTTATGTTGATTCTATGTTACACAACATTTATTGATTAGTGATGCTCGACACATATTAAATTTTGTCTTGCTTGGCATCTAAATGACTTGCCATCTATTAGTCACTCAACATCTAAAACTTGCTCGACACTGTCTATTTGCTCAACATCTGAATGACTCAGCACCTGTTGAATTCCTAGCTTGGCACATGTTGTAGCTTAGCATCTATATTATACTCGGCATCAACTTAGAGAATTTATTAAGTGTGTTGACACTCAATTATCAAAACCAATCTAAGATCAACAAGTGGACTATACATTCTAGCAATTTGTATTAGAGCTTTAGGTCCTTGAAGATAAGGTTTAATAGCCTTGGGAGATCTATGGTGAAAATTTTCAAGAAGGATAGTCCAAGATTTGATGGGACCAACTATGATAGTTGGAAGGAAAAGATGAAGACTCGTCTATTATGCATGGGCCTAGGATATTGGATTTTGACAAAAGCTAAGAAGACAATTATTGATGAATCAAAGATTGAAGAATGCAATAAGGGAGAAAGAGATGTATTCATGTATAACATGATAGTCAGAGAAGTCCTACTATAATGTATTCTAGAGAATGAATATAATTAGGTAAAGACATTTCAAACTTCTTGTGAAATTTGGAAAGCATTAGAAGTTACTTTTGAAGGTGATGATTATGCAAAAAGAATGAGATTGCAAAATTGGATTTATGCATTTCAAGATGCTAAGATCATGGAAGATGAATTTATAAGAAGTTATGTTGGTACAATATCAAAAATTGTTGCAAGAATCTAGTACATTGGTGGAACTAAGCAAGATGATGATGTTATATAGAAAATCTTGAAAAGTTTGACACCATCATTCAAGTAGATAGCTTAGATGATTCAGCTAGTAATGACCTATACCAAAGACTTCACTAAAGAAACACTACTTGGAAGATTAGAATTAGTAGAAGCAAAAATTTGACAATCTGGAGAACTAGCCAAAGTTGAGATAACCTTTAGTGCTCTAAACATTTGACCTAACATGTCAAGAAGTACAAGTGCAAGAGGAGATTTTTCTAGTAGCAACAGATCTGAAGAAAATAAGAAGATTGAAGAAGGAATAACCCTTCTAGTAAGGAAAGAAAAATATGGTAAGAAAATATTTAAATGTTGGACTTGTGATTAATATGGTCATTATGAATATAAATGTCCTAAAAGAGAGAAAACATTTAGAGGAAAATTCAAGTCTAGAAGAAATAAAGATAGAAATTTTTTGTATGCAAAGGAGGATGAAGAATCTAATGAAATAGGTTTAGAGTGATAGTGATGATGAATTAGGATTTGTGGCTATCAAGGAAGATGATTTTGATAGAAAAATTAGAGAGGAAAGAGCTCTAGTTACCCAAGTTGAGAAGAAATCAAATTGGATAATTAATAGTGGATGTTTGCATCATATGACCAGTGATATGAACAAATTTTTTATGTTCAAAAATCACGATGGAGGTATTGTTAGTGTTGGTAATAATGCAACCTATTATATCATAGGAATTAAATCTATTACCCTTGATGGTAAAACTAATACTGATGATGTTTACTTTGTTGATGGTTTGAAACATAATTTGTCAAGTGGTGGACAGTTGGTAGACAAGGGTTGTCTATTCTAGTTCACAAAGATGACTTGCATTATCAAAGACAGAGATGGCAAGCTAATTGGTATTGAAACTAGATCTAGAGGTAATATATTTCAATTGAATCCTACTAAAATAAAATATTTGGTTGTAAAGGCTGATAATAGTTGATTATGGCATCGAAGGTTCTATGCTTTAAACTTTCATAACATTGTGAAGGTTAGCAACACATTTATAGTAAGAGATTTGCCTAAGATTATTAAGCGTACTACTGTTGTTTGCAAGGAATGTATCTTGGCTAAACAAAGGAAAGTTTTATTTCCGTGCAAGAAGTTCTCTACTATAGAGAAACTAGAGATTGTTCACACATATCTAAGTGGTCCTGCAAGAACTAGAGGATTCTATGGTGAAAGGTACTTTATGATTTTTGTTGATGATTTCACTAGAATGATGTGGGTAGAATTTCTTAAAGAGAAGTCTAAATCTTTTGAGAAATTTAAGATTTTCAAAAATAGAATTGGAAATGAATTTGATGTCAAGATTACATGTTTAAGATTAGATAGAGTAGGAGAGTTTATCTCTAGAGAGTTCAACATGTTCTACGAAGAGAATGGAATTAAAAGACAATTATCTTCACCTAGAACACCTAAACAAAATATGATTGCTAAAAGAAGGAACAAATTAGTAGTAGAAGTAGCAAAAGTAATGTTATTTGAGAATGATGTGTCAAAGACATTTTGGAGAGAAGAAGTTAACATTGTAGTATATACTCTGAATAGAGTATAGATAAGAAAAGTGATGAGAAAGACACCCTATGAGCTATGGTTTGGTCATTCACCATCTATCAAATATTTCAAAATATTTGGAAGTAATTGTTACATAAAAATAGATGATGATATTGGTAAGTTTGATCCTAGAAGAAATGAAGGTATGTTTCTTGGTTACTCATTGAAAAGTAAAGTATATAGATGTTTCAACTATATAACTAAGACAATAGTTTAGTGCACAAATGTAAGAATTGATAAAAAGTTTAGTACTAAAGAGAAGATGGTATATTATAATTCTAATGAAGAAGAGGATAATTTTGGAATTTTTAGATAGAATGTTAAAGTTCTTTTTGAGACTAACAATGACTTGCATAATTATGTATCTATTGAACACAGAGAAGAACAAAGAACTGAACCTAGAGATGGGATAAGAGTTGAGATGTCAACTCCAACCTCTAATAGAAACATGATGAAGAATCACCCTCCAGAGTAGATAATTGGGAGTAGAGATAAAGGTGCGATGAAAAGGAATGGAGTGAATGAGGAATTGTTTAGGATGATTACTAAATGCAAGAAATGAAAGAAGAATTAAATCAAATTATGAAGAATGAAACATGGGAAATAGTTCCTAGACCTAAAGACAATAATGTGATAGGAACCAAGTGGATATTCAGAAATAAGATGAATGAGTAAGGAGAAGTTATGAGAAAAAAGGCTAGACTTTTTTGTAAAGGCTATTTAGAGAAAGAAGGCATAGATAATGAAGAGACATATGCACCTATGGCAAGAATGGAAGTAGTAAGGATGTTCTTGGCTTATACAAAAAGCAAGAATTTCATTTTTTATCAAATGGATTTCAAGTCATCTTTTCTAAATGGAGAATTTCAAGAATTCTACATTGATTGACCTGATGGATTCCTTCTAACAAAAGAAAAAGAGTTTGTATGCAAAATGAAGAAAGAACTATATGGTCTAAAGTAAGCACCTAGAACCTAGTATGCAAGATTGGATAGGTCTTTGTCTAAGCTTGGATTTACTAAAGTATAGTAGATGGTAATCTATATTTGAGGAAAATTGATGATGATTTTTTCATCATTTTAATATTTGTGGATGACATAATATTTGTAGCAAGTGATAAAGAAATTCATAAGTTTGCTAAAGAGATGAAAAATGAATTTTAAATGAGCATGATAGGAGAAATGAAGTTTTTCCTACGATTGCAGATTGTGCAAAGTAAAGATAGGATATTCATTTCATAAGGAAAATATCTAAATGACAAGTTGAAAATATTTGGTTTGGAAATTTGCAAACCTATTGGTACACCTATGATAAGTGGTCACAAGTTATCTAGTAAAGATGAGACACCTACAATTGAGTAGAAGAAGTACAGATCTATGATTAGAGGATTACAATATCTTACTCGCATGAAACCAAATATAAAAAATGTAGTTGGGATCATGGCAAGGTTCCAAGCTATTCCAAAAAAGTACCATTATGGTGTAGTAAAGAAGATTTTCAAATATTTGAAGGGAACATCTGATTATGGAATTTGGTATGATAGTTCAAGTTATTTTACCTTGTGCACATATACTAATGTAGATTTGGCAGGTAGTATGGATGCTAGAAAAAGAACAAGTAGTGGAGCATTCTTTGTTGGAGGAAGAGTGGTTTCTTGGTTGAGCAAGAAATAGGATTGGACCTCTAAGAGTATAGTTAAGGCAGAGTATGTTATAGTAGAAAATAACTATAATCAAGTTATGTTAATGAAGCAAATGATGAAGGACATTGGAATTGAGTTTTTAAAACCTATTATCATTTACTATACTAAAAAAAGTATAGTGAGTATGTCTAAGAATCTAATACTACATTCTAAGACAAAACACATATCCATAAATTATCATGTTTTTGGAGAGAAGGAAATAGAGAAAGAGATAAGGTTGGAGTATGTAAGTACTAAAGATCATATTGTAGATATCTTTATGAAACCTTTTCCAAACGATACTTTTGAGTACCTATGAGGTATGTTAGGGGTTATGCCCCTACCTACTTTAGAGTAGATAATGCAAGGAGTGCATTAGTCCAGTGGTACAAAGCACTATGGTTAGACTAGACTGATTATTGATGCTTCCTATATGAGGGAGTATCTAGTATGTACTAAGTCATTTAGGACTCTTGGTGTTTGGTATCCTATATTAAATAGTGTCTTTGGACACTTGAGATGATAGAAGAATTGGAAAAAGTATATTATAACAATTGGTATTTAATAATAGTGTATTTGAAACCTTTGATGTTGATGTCAATGAGGGAGAAGATATGAGTGAAAAAAATCTTCTAATCATGGGGAGAGAGAATATATAAAGAGAACCACCTATTGAGTTGTCAATAGGGGAGTGCTATTTCTTTAGGGAGATTTAGAAAGATTCATGTAAGTATCACAGAAGGATATGTAAGTGAGTAGAAGGATATGTAAGTGCATAGAAGGATATGTGAGTGCATAGAAGAATATGTTAGTGTACAAAAGGAAATGATTGTGCATAGAACAATATGCAGTCAAAAAGTATTGTAAGATGTTCACCATGAACATTCCAGTGGCAAGAAGATTTCAAGATTGATGAAGAGAAGTTAATAGCATTAGCAACATAGTACAATTTGGTATTCTTGGAACTTAGATATTTTTCATCTAAGTTGTCATCAATGACAAAGGTGGATATTGTTAGCATGAATTCTATTGATACTACATTAGGGGAGTATCCCAAGCATTGGAGAGAATTGATATGTTGCATTCGTGACTAGGTTTGTCATTGATGTCAACATAGCAATAATTTTGTAAAGACTAGAAGAATAGAAGTTAGTAATCTTATGATTCACAGAACCTAAAGAAGTGTTAGATGTTGTGTAGTGGAGAAATTTTTTTTGAGGTTGTCATGATTACATGTTCAAGAGCAACAAGTATAATTTGATGGTATATGGAAGTTGTACTTGATTTAATGGAAGCAGTGTAGAAATAGAGCATTGGAAAATAGACTTGAGAGGATCTATCACTATCTTTCATCTAAGATGTAATGAAGATGATTTGCTATTATATGTGATAGAAGACACTTAGATGGTGATGCCAATGTGTTCACAAGATGTTGTTTCACATGTGTGAAGAATTCTATAGACTATGAGATGACAATGCTATCATAATTATGAATTAATTAGTTATCTTATTTTAATTAATTGGGAAAACCTCAAGGCTGACTCAACGAATTATTATGAAGATATGGTATAAAGGAATTTTTTTTCCTTGTTTGTAGTGTGAATTTGGATTAGAGGACTAAGTGGGCTGTGAAGCATGAGTGTACAGAGCGAGGAGTAGAATTCTTTTTGAATGCATGTAAGTGATCCATTGGATACTCAGTACAAGATCTAGTTACAAGATCCGAAGGAGTAGAAGTCTAGTTGATAGGACAATGACAAGGAAAGACATACATTCCAATTATATTATTCTACAAGGAATAATATAGAGATCATTTGGATAGTGGGTTCATTGATCTTAACCTTGAAGATTTTTGGGCAGTGGGTCCAATAGTCTTCCACAACTCCTAACAAGATTGGCACAACTCCTAATAGGGATGGAATATCCTAATAGGGATTCAAAGTCTCCTAAAAAAGACTCATATGTACTAAATGTTGTAATAGAATCATAACAACATCTATCCTCTAAGAAGGAATATTTATATTAGTACATCATGTCGTAGGTACCATCTCCATTGGGATTTTCCCTCTAATCAAGGGTTTCCCTAGTTAACACATCTAGTATCAATTGTGTATGAGTATCTTGTTGTGGTTTCAATTAAAATTACTCACATGGTTAAGTTTTTGAAAGATAATAATCATGATAATAGTTGGATAACTGATTCACCACCCCTCCCCCTCTTAGTTATATTAGTGGACTATATATTCTATCAGTTTGCAAGCCCTATTAAACCATGTGTATTGGAAAGCACAAAAATAGATACATTATTTGAGTAGGTTTGAATTGTTCTTTGGCAATCAAATCTTTGGCGAACATCTTGTAATCAAAATATTAGTATTGTTTGTATGTTTATTTGAAGGTGTATTTGACAATCATCCTACTAACCACTATTAAGCTACTTCAAAAATCAAAAAATATAAAACAAGTGCTTTAGAAACAGGGGTATTTAAAGTGGAAGATCAAGATACAAAAGGGAGTATTCAAGAAAAAGGCTATGACTCTGATACACAAGATGAGGCTAAAGGAGGTCTAGCTAGCCCTAAAATTGGTTTTGATGGTAGCAGTAAGAAAAAGAAGAAGAATACTAAGAAGGAGGATTCTGACTAGGAGAGGGAAAGTGATTTTGTTGAAGAAATTGTTCGTGAGCATATCAAAAATAGGGGAGGCAATAAAGGTAAAGGTAAGGGTTGTCTAGGTGAGAGAGTGTCTATGCATTCTAATGATGAGCCTTTGGCTCATTGCTTGGAGAGGAAAAAAAAAGCCTACATGATATTAGGTCGATAAAAATGCTAAGAAAGTTAAAGATTATTCTGATGCTAATATTGATGAGCAAGGATTATAATCTAAAGGGGGTGATAGTGGGTTAGGGTTTTCTAAAGGTATGTTTGGCAACTCAAGATTTATGCAGAAGGACATAGGCATCTTAAATCATAAAATGTTTTTGCTAAACAAGGAAATGGAATAATTTTCTAAAATGGCGAGGGGAAAGAACTCTAGGATAGCATATTGACAAGCTCTCAGAGGTCATAGGAAATGCTGAAGAAGTTAAAAATTTGATGCCTAAGATTTCTATGTTGGAAGCTAAATAGAGGGTTAGGGACAAGGATATTAGTAGTGTCTAGGGGAAGGTGTCAAAACTTGAATCTAGACTAGGCAACATGGACAAATAGCTTAAGCAGATGGTGGAAAATTTTTCTACCTTCCTAAAGAAGAATGAGGCAGGTAAAGACTAGGATTCTCCCTTGTGGGATGACTCTCAAGGACCAATTATACATACCTAGGCCCATTTGAATAAGATTGAGGAAACCATTAGGAAAGACGAGGTCAAAGCTACTACTAAAACCATGCATTCACTGGTGGACCAGGTAGTGAATTTGATCAACACTCCTTAGCTAGTCAGTTGCTATTCCTTTGCTAGACTTTTGCTATTGTTTTTGGCATTGTCCTCTATGACTCTTTTTTGTTGTCTAAGTTCTGTTTCATGCTTTGTCTTGGTTTCTTTTCTCTTTAGTTCTTTTCTCTTGCTTATTTCCACAACTCTACTATTGTATAGGTTTCGGGTCCTTTAAAATCTGCTTTTTCTTAATCAAAATAGAGATTAGACCAAAAATCATGACTAACTGACTTAAAAATGAAAATTTTTCATACTCTTCTATCACATCTCGTATGAGACTATGCTTCTTACCATGAGAGGAAATGCTTCATGTTGTGCGAGAAAGTACTTTCTCCACACAAACATATGATATCACATGTGAGGAGGTGCATAAAACAACATAAAATTTTAGGTTTCTCACGTGAGAATAATTATTTGTATGCAAGAATTCATTTTTTATATGGACAAAAATCTAGAATGTCGAAATTAAAATAAATGAGGCCAAAAAATTAACTTTTCTACCCCATGGTGGGTTTAAAAAATGTGAGTGTTAAATGTGGGTCTCTAATTCAACCACACATTTTAACATGATCATTTTTTCTTGTAATATCTGAGAATGAACATGGGATTATTCATCCCATATGTCTACATAAGGCTATCTATTTTCTTCTAACTAGACATCATTTTACTATATGCTCTCAAAATTAAGAGTTCATTAACCAGGCCAAACTGGTATAGAGAATTTGAACAAATGCAAATGCAGTATCAATCTATGTTTTAGATTTTTTTGTATGCAAAGATATGGATTAATTTAGATGATGTTTAAAATAATCCAAGAACAATGAAACACAAATTAATCTAAATGAGAGCATTGTAATCTAAATGATGAGCATGTAAAAGCACTATGGATTTGAATACGAAATTCTTGAGTTATCAATCCAGCAAGGATTCAATACTCTTCACCTGAATCCTCCCCAAATAAGAGGTTGGGGGTCTCTTTTATAGAATCTTGGATCCAATCAATGGTCCAAATTAAACCAAGTGTATGGTTTAGATTGAATGTGAGATTGAGTCCTCCATTTTTGATGGAGTTGAATGAGTTGAAATAGGGGATAACATTGAACCATTCAAATATGTGCTCATAATTATTATTTTAATTAATTAAATAGTTGGTTTCAACAATTATGATAAGCATATTTGATTAAATAAGTATATTTAATTCTTTTTTCATATGAGATGAATTGGGAAAGAATATTGATCCATTCAAATATGACATCATAATTTAACATCCTAATTAATTAAATAATTAGTTCCAACACTTATGATATGTATGTTTAATTAAATCAATGTATTTTTATTCCTTTTTATGTGTATTAGCTAAAGAGGGTAGATTTTTAAAAAAGTGCTTATGGCTTATAATTAAATTTATTCAATTAGGAGGTTAATCTAGAAAATTTAAATCAATATTTAGGAATTAAAACAAGTATATAATTAATAAAAATTAGGGGTATCCTACATTGAATACTTAGTTCAAGTAAAGATGATTGAAACCAAAAATTCCTACTATAATAGGACTTAATTGATCAAGAAGTAGATGTTGCAAGATTGATGCATTGAAATTGGTTCAGAATGCCAACGTGCCAATTTAGAGGTATTACATGATCCACATCATAAAATTTGGAATCTTTGTAACAACCTCAACAAATATTAAAAATGTTCCTTTTGTGTCATCTTGAAGATTTTTTACATCAAATTTTGTATGATTTATAACTTGTATATAAACTTTGCATTGCTTGACACTTGTTGTCTCTGATACTCAGCATGTTGCTAATGCACAGTCTATATTATACTTGACACTTTCTATGTAACTCAACACTTCTTTGCTTGAACTATTGGTAAGTGTTGAAATCAACTTTTATAAGAAATAATTTGTGTCCACATATATACTTGACTCCTATAGAGCTCAGTACATACATACTTATGTACATGACTCAGCCTATAAAGAGTACCTTGATTGTAGTGATGACCATCTAACTCTACCTAGTGAATGACTAAGTTTTGGACACTGGTAGAAAACAATAGTTAGAGATATCAAAAGTATCCTAATCAGTTACATATAGTCCTAAAATAAATAATTAGTTACAAATCACATGTTGAACTTAGCAAGTTAAATAATAGAGTAAAAATTTGATTGCAATATACTTCATCCCCTTAAGGAAAATGTTCCATTCTTTTCCCCTAAAGACACATGTCCTAGGTAGTTACATATACCTCTAATTTCAATAACTAGTTACAAATCATATTTTGAACTTGACAAGTTAAATGAAAGAGTAAAAGTTTGATTGCAATATACTTCATCACATTAAGACAAGTTCTAATTTCATCCCCTTAAGACAAATCTTAAAATTTCTTCCCCTCAAGACACATGTCCTAATTAGTTACATATACTTCTAATTTAAATAATTATTTGCAAATCATAATTTAACCTTAAATACTTACATCAAAGAGTAAAAATAGTTCAAATAGTTCAACTAAATTTCAAAATTTTCAATTGAATTTCGTACATATTTCAAGAAAAGATACTTCTCTATATCTTACATTTTGTTTCTATCCCATATCAAGTGGGTCAGCTTGTCATTGGATAATATGTAATATTCTCTCATGATCATCAATATTAATCCTCCACTTACGTATTCTAGGTCCTTTGACTGGATGAATAATTAGACCAACAATTACATGCTTATTATTCCAAGCACACCTCTCAAGTACTTAGACGTGTCCTTCACAAATTTTTTTGTAAATGTGTTGTGTATTTGCTTCTTTTTTTAACATACTCCATTCTAGTCCTTTTTGGTGAAAATTTCACTCTCTAAAAGTCATACTTAATAGATATATTTTTCTCTTTGAATGTAAATATAGATTATTTGTCATACTCATTGTGCTTGTATTATTACAATGTATGACAACAAGATTTATAAACTGAATCCCAATGTCTTTCAACATTTACTTCATCCAATTAATCTGAGTACAACTATTTTCTATGGTTATATACTCTTCTTCTACCATACTTTGTGAAATAAAATCTTGTTTCTTTCTTGGCCAAGAGACTAATATTTCTCCCAAGAAAAAGGCTCCACCACTAGTATTTTTTATGTCCTTAGCACTTCCTTTACATTTCAAATTAGTGTATCCACATGCATTAAAATTGTTTGATCCATCATACTATAATCCATAATCAAGTGTACCCTTCAAATATCTGAAGAGTATTTTACTCATGCGTAACATGTCTCTTTAGGATCTACCTCAAATCTTTCCATATTTTTGATTGCATTAGCTATATCAAGTCTAGTGTGTGTCAAATATTACAATCCACAAGTAATAGATCTATATTTTTTCTTCTAATAGTAGGAGATTCATCTTTTCTACAAAATTTATTCAATATGAAAATACCATCATTATTTTGTATAATCTGAAATCCTAAGAAGTACTTCATCTCACCAATCATACTCATTTAAATTTTTTTCTTCATATCTTCTAAAAATGCCTTGATGTCTTCATCATTACCTGTAAAAATTATATCATCCATATACACCACAATGATCAATAATCCTTTATGATCTTTCCTCAAATACAATTTACTATCAGTGTTACCTTTCACAAATTCTAATTTTTTCAAGTTTTTGTCCAATCTTGCATATTAGGCTCTAGGCGCTTGCTTCAGTCCATATAATGTCTTCTTCAATATGTAAACCATAGCATCTTCAGTTTTCAAAGGAAAACCATAAATGTGCTCAATTTACACATCTGCTTCTAGTTCTCCATTTATAAAATTTTATTTGACATCAATTTGATAAACTTTATTGTTTTTCCTTAGCTATATATGCTAAAAACATTAATTCTTCTTCTAATCTAGCAAAACATGAAAAAATTTCTTCAAAGTCAATTCCTTCTTGTTGTGAATAGCCTTTACATAACAATATTTCTTTGTTTCTTACAAATTCACCTAGTTCATTCATCTTGTTTTTAATAGTCATTTAGCTTTGATAACATTCTTATCCTTGGGTTTAGGAACCGATTTGCATCTTTTGTTTTTCTCAATCTTCTCTAGTTCTTCTTTCATAGCTTTGATCCAATAGTCAACTTTGCAAGCTTCATAATAATTCTTAGGTTTAACTTGATAAATTAAACATAGCTCTTGTTGTACCTTATTTCTTATCATCACTCCTTTATCTCTAATTCCAATATCTTATTTATTCTAGTGGTTCTTTATCAAATTTTAGTTAGGTGTCATTGATTTAAGTCTGATTTTAGCTCGAGGTTCTTCTCTTTGAATTTTATTATGAAAATTAGTGTCAATCTCAAAAAATAATTCATTCTCAATATTCTCTATATTAGGCCTTGGATTAGTCTCTTCATTATAATTACAATCAATTATCCTTTCATGAATTATGAACTTTTTATCAACTCTCACATAAGAACTCTAAAAAATAGCCATGCTTCTCTAATTAAAACATCTATATGCCTTACTTTTCAATGAATATCTAACAAACATATCTTGATCACTTCTTGAATCACACTTTCTAAAATTATTATCTCTTTTAACATAAAACTTACTTCCAAAGATTCTAAAAAATTTAACAGATTGTTTATGTCCACACTAAAGAATAAACTGAAGTATAACAAAGATCTAATTGATATAGTGAAGAGTTCACAAGAAAGTATTAAAATACTAGATGAGCAACTAATAGGATAGA
Organism: Cupressus sempervirens; assembly: GCA_028749045.1. NCBI lineage: Eukaryota > Viridiplantae > Streptophyta > Pinopsida > Cupressales > Cupressaceae > Cupressus > Cupressus sempervirens. Next base: position 434,105,063 of record CM053792.1, read on the forward strand.
AGCAACCTAGAGATACATTTTGCTTAGGCTATACCAATCACTCTACAACCAAAAAAGGTGAATTGTCAAAGAAATTTGAGAAAAGAAATATGTACACCAATCCAAACCTAAAGAAAATAAACCAACATGCTATCATTGAGGAAAACTTGGACACACAAAAAATATATGGGGGAGAAAAAATGGTAAGGATATGTGTAGGATCATGGTGTGCTAAAAAGTGGCGATGTGAAAAAAATAGAGTTTGAAGACATCTAAAAGTGTTTCAAAATCCACTCTGACTTTTTTTCACCTATCCAGGTACCAAACCTGGAAAGTATGGCCCAAGCTTTATCAAATATTTGATCTGAGATCGAATATCCAATCTCATATCGAATATCTGATATCTGATCTCATATCAAATATCTGATATCTGATCTCAGATCAGATATCTAATATTAAATCGGATATCCAATACTAGTGGCAAAAGAATTGGAGGGAAAAATGAATTTGTAAGTTATATGACTAATTTGAGTTATGAAATATGTAAAGATATAATATATAATCTATAAATATATAATATAATAATGTAACTATTATATATAATATAATATATAATCTATTATTATATAATAATATATTATGTTATTATTATTATTATTATCTATAAATATAATATATATTATTATATTATATTATTATTACTTTCACTATATTTTTATTAAATATATTAATGTAATATATTATATATGTTATTAATATATATTATTATTATTATCATCTATAAATTATAATCTCTAATATATTATTATTACTATTATTATGACATATGTTATTAATATATAATAATATATTATGTTATTATTATTACTATTATCTATAAATATAATATATATATATATGATTATTACACTATATTATTATTATTTTACTACATTATTAAATTTTTACTGTATTATTTCTGTTAGAATCATTTATATGGGTCGAAAGGGGTCACAGGATTACCTATGAACCCTTTTGACACATTCCATTACAACATATGTCCCTAGGGGTCCTAAGACCCCTAGGGACATATTACAATCATTTATAGCAGTTGAAGGGGGTCACAGGATGACCTATGCCCCATATCAAAAAATTCCATGATGACATACATCTCTAGGGGTCCTAGGACCCCTAAGGGCATAGTATACTTGTTTATATGGGTCAAAGGGGGTCATAGCATGACCTATGACACCTTTCGACACATTTCAATATGACATATGTCACTAGGGGTCCTAGGACCCCTAGGGACATATTAGAATCATTTATATGAGTCAAAGGGTGTCATAGAATTACCTATGACCCCTTTTGACACATAACATGATGAAATATGTCCCTAAGGTTCTTAGGACCCCTAGTGACATAATAGAACCCTTTATGTGGGTCGAAAGGGGTTAAAGGATGACCTATGACCCATTTTGACACATTCCATGATGACATATGTCCATATGGGTCCTAAGACCCCTAGGGACATATTAGAATTGTTTATATGGGTCGAAGGGGTTCATAGGATGACCTATGACCCCTTTCAACACATTCATGATGACATATGTCCCTAGGGGTCCTATGACGCCTAAGGACATATTCAAATAATTTATATGGGTTGAAGTGGGTCATAAGATGGCCTATTTGAATCATTTATATGAGTTGAAAGGGGTCACAGGAGGACCTATGATACATTTTGACATATTTCATGACAACATATGTCCCTAGGGGTCCTTGGAGACCTAGCAACATATTAGAATCATTTATATCGATCAAAGGGGGTCACAGGATGACCTTTGACCCCTTTTGACACATTCCATGATGACATATGTCCCTATGGGTCCTAGGACCCGTAAGAACATAGTAGAATCATTTATGTGGGTCAAAAGGACTTACAGGATGACCTATGACCTCTTTTGACACATTCAATGATGACATATGTCCTAAGGGATCCTACAACCCATAGGGACATATTGTAATCATTTATATGGGTCAATGGGGGTCACATGATGACCTATAACACCTTTCAACACATTTCATGAAGACATATGTCCCTAGTGCTCCTAGGACCCCTAGGGACATATTAGAATAATTTATGTGGGTTGAATGGGGTCATAGGATGACCTATAACCCCTTTTGACACATTCCATGACAACATATGTATCTAGGGGTGCTAGGACCCCTAGGGACATATTAGAATCATTGATATTGGTCAAAGGGGGTCATAGGATGACCTTTGACACCTTTTGATACATTCAATGATGACATGTCCCTAGGGGTACTAGGATCCCTAGGAACATATTACAATCATTTATATGGGTTGAAGACACATTTCATGATGACATATGTCTCTAGGGATCCTAGCACCCCTAGGGACATATTAGAATCATTTATATGGGTAAAAAAGGGTCATAGGATGACCCATGACCCCTATCGACTCATTCCATGATGACATATATCTCTAAGGATCCTAAGACCCCTAGGGACATATTAAAATCATTTATATGGGTCAAAGGGGGTCATAGGATGACCTATGACCTCTTTCAACACATTCCATGATGACATATGTCCTTGGAGGTCCTAGGACCCCTACGAGCATATTAAAATCATTTATATGAGTCAAAGGGAGCCATAGGATGACCTATGATCCATTTTGACACATTCCATAGTGACATATGTCCATAGGGGTCCTAGTACACCTAGGGACATATTAGAATCATTTATATGGGTCAAAGGGTGTCACAGGATGACCTATGACCCCGTTCGACACATTCCATGATGACATATGTCCCAAGCAATCCCAGGACCCCTAGGGACATAATAGAATCATTTATATGGGTTGAAGGGGGTCATAGGATGAGCTATGACCCCTTTCGACACATTCGATGATGACATATGTCCCTCGAGGTTCTAGGACTCCTATCAACATATTGGAATCATTTATATGGGTCAAAGGGGGTCATAGGATAACCTATGACCCCTTTCGACACATTCCATGATGACATATGTCCCTAGGGGTCCTAAGACCTTTAGGGACATGTTATAATCATTTATATAGTTCGAAAGGGGTTAGAGGTCTTTCGACACATTCCATCATGGACCCCTAGGGATGTATTAGAAGTATTTATATGGGTCGAAAGGGATAATAGGATTACTTATGACCCATTTTGACACATTCCATAACGACATATGTCACTAGGGGTCTTAGAACCCCTAAGGACATATTATGATCATTTATATGAGTCAAAAGGGGTCAGAGGATGACCTGTGACCCCTCTCGACATATTCCATTATGACATATGTTCATAGGAGTCCTTGGACCTTTAAGGACATATTTGAATCATTTATATAGGTGAAAGGGGGCCATAGGATGACATATGACCCCTTTCGACACATTTCATGATGACACATCTCCCTAGGGGTCTTACGACCGCAAGGGACATATTAGAATTGTTTATATGGGTCGAAGGGGGTCATAGGTAATCCCATGACCCCTTTTGATGCATTTCATGATGAAATATGTCCCTAGGGGTCCTAGGTCCCCTAAGGACATATTTGACCCATTTATATGGGTCGAAGGGGGTCATAGGTTGACACATTCAATGACGACATATGTCGCTAGGGGTCCTAGGACCCCTAGGGATATATTATAATTATTTATATTGGTCGAAGGGGGTCATAGGATGACTTATGACCCTTTTTGACATATTCCATGATGACAGATGTCGCTAGGGGTCCTAGAAACCCTAGGGACATATTAGAATTGTTTATATGGGTTAAAGTTTCGACACATAACATGACAACATATGACATAATAGAATTTTTTATATGGGTCAAAAGGGATCAGAGGATGACCTATGACTACTTTTGACACATTCCATGATGACATATGTCCATAGGAGACGTAGGATCCCAAAGGACATTAGAATTGTTTATATGGGTCGAAGGGGGTCATAGGATGACCTATGACCCCTTTCAACACATTCCATAATGGCATATTCCATTAAGGGTCCTAGGACCCCTAGGGATATGTTATAATCATTTATATAGGTCAAAAGGGGTCATCGGATGACCCATGACCCCTTTCAAAACATTCCACTATGACATATGTCGGTAGGGGTTGTTGAACCCTTAGGGACATATTAGAATTGTTTATATGGGTTGAAGGGGGTCATAGGATGACTTATGAGCATTTTTGACACATTTCATGATGACATATGTCACTAGGCATCTTAGGACCCCTAGGAACATGTTATAATAATTTGTATGGGATGAAAGGGGTGATAGGATGACATATGACCCCTTTCGACACATTCCATGATGATATATGTCCCTAAGAGTCCTAGGACCCCTAGATACATATTATAATTTATTATATGGGTTGAAGGGGGTCATAGGTCTTCCTATGACCCCTTTCAACATATTCCATGGTGACATATGTCTCTAGGGATCTTAGGACCCCTAAGGATATGTTATAATGGTTTATATGTGTCGAAAGAGGTCAAAAGTCTTTCAACACATTCCACAATGAAATATAAATTATTCATATGGGTCGAAAGCAGTCAGAGGATGACCTATGACCCCTTGCATGACATTTCATGATGACATATCTCTTGAGGGGTCCAAGAACCCTGATGAGCATATTACCATTGTTTATATGGGTCAAAGGGGGTCATAGGTCATACATTCTATTATGAAATATGCCCTTAGGGGTCCTAAGACCCCTAGGTACATAATATAATCATTTATATATGTTGAAAGCGGTCATAGGATGATCTATGACCCTCTTTGACACATTCCATGATGACATAAGTCACTAGGGGTCCTAGGATCCCTAAGGACATATTAGAATAATTTATATGGGTCAAAGGGGGTCATAGAATGACCTACAATTGCTGTTGATCCATTCTATGTTGACATATGTTCCTAAGGGTCCAAGGACCCCTCAAAACATATTAGACTCATTTATATGAGTCGAAGGGGGTCATAGGATGACCTATGGCCCCTTTCGATGCATTCCATGATGACTTGTGTCCCTAAGGGTCCTAAGACCCCTAGGGACATATTACTCTCATTTATATGGGTCAAAGGGTGTCATAGGATGAACAATGAACCCTATCGACACATTCCATGATGACATATGTCGCTAGGGATCCTAGGACCCCTAGAGACATATTACAATCATTTATATGGGTTGAAGGGAGTCATAGGATGACCTATGAACCCTTTCAACATGTTCCATGATGACATATGTCCCAAAGGGTCCTAAGACCCCTATCGACATATTAGAATCATTTATATGGGTCAAAGTGAGCCATAAGATTACCTATGACCCCTTTCGACACATTCCATGATGACATATATTCGTAGGGGTCCTAGGACCCCTAAGGACATATTAGAATCATTTATAAAAGTTGAAGGGGGTCATAGGTCCTTTTGACACATTCCATGATGACATATGTGCCTAAGGGTTCTAGGACCCCTAGCAACATATTAGAATCTTTTGTATGGGTCAAAGGGGGTCATAAGATCACCTATGACCCCTTTTGATAGATTTCATGAAGACATATGTTCCTAGGGGTCCAAGGACCCCTAAGGACATGTTGTAATTATTTATATTGGTCGAAAGGGGTGAGAGGTCTTTCGACGCATTCGATGATGACATATGTCCTTAGGGGTTTTAGGACCCCTAGGGATGTATTAGAATCATTTATATGGGTGGTGATGACATATGTCTCTCAGGATCCTAGTACCCTTAGGCACATATTACAATCATTTATATGGGTCAAAAGGGGTCATAGGATGACCTGTGACCTCTTTCGACACATTCCATTATCACATACATCTTTTGGGGTTCTTGGACCTCCAGGGACATATTAGAATCATTTATATGGGTGGAAGGGGGTCATAGGATGACATATGAGCCCTTTCCACATGTTCCATGATGAAATATGACCATAGGGGTCCTCTGACCCCAACAGACATATTGGAATCATTTTTATGGATCGAAAGGGTTCATAGGATGACCTATGACTCCTTTCGATGTATTCCATGATGACATATGTCCCTAGGGTTCCTAGGTCCCCTAAGAACATATTGAACTCATTTATATAGGTAGAAGGGAGTCATAGGTCGACACATTCCATGATGGCATATGTCTCTAGGGGTCCTAGGACCCCTAGGGACATATTATAATTGTTTATATGGGTCGAAGGGTGTCATAGGATGGTTTATGACCCCTTTTGACACATTCCCTGATGAAATATGTTGCTAGGGTTCCTAGGACCTCTAGAGACATATTAGAATCATTTATATGAGTTGAAGGGTTAGCATATAATATGACATCATATATCCATAGGGGTCCTAGGACCCCTAGGGAAATAATAGAATTGTTTATGTGTGATGTAAGGGGTTAGAGGATGACCTACAATTACTGTCGACACATTCTATGATGACATATGTCGATAGGGGTCGTAGGACCCCTAGGGACATTTGAATTATTTATATGGGTCAAACATTCAATGATGACATATGTCACTAAGGGTCCTAGTACCCATAGGGACATGTTATAATCATTTATACAGGTCAAAAGGGGTCATCAAATGACCCATGACCCCTTTTGAAACATTCCATAATAACATCTGCTGGTAGGGGTCCTCGAACTCCTAGGACATATTAGAATTATTTATATAGGTCAAAGGGGGTCATAGGATGACTTATGACCATTTTTGACACATTTCATGATGACATATTTCACTAGGCATCCTAGGACCCCTAGGAACATGTTATAATCATTTGTATGAGATGAAATGTGTCATAGGATGACCTATGACCCTTTTCGACACATTCTATGATGATATATGTCCCTAAGAGTCCTAGGACCCCTAAGGACATATTAGAATTTAGTATATGGGTTAAAGGGGGTCATAGGAAGGCCTATGACCCCTTTCAACACATTCCATGATGACATATGTCTCTAAGGGTCCTAGGACCCCTAGGGATATGTTATAATGGTTTATATGGGTCGAAAGGGGTCAAAAGTCTTTCAACACATTCCATGATGACATATGTCCCTAGGGATCCTAGCACCCCTAGGGACATATCAAAATTATTTATATGGGTCCAAAGCAGTTAGAAGATGACCTATGACCCCTTTCATCACATATCATGATGACATATGTCTCAAGGGGTCCAAGAACCCTGATGGACATATTGTCATTGTTTATATGGGTCAAAGGGGGCATAGGTCATACATTCTATTATGACATATGGTCCTAGGTGTCCTAAGACCCCTAGGTACATAATAGAATCATTTATATGTGTCAAAGGGGGGTCATGGGATGACCTATGACCCCTTTCGACCCATTCCATGATGACATAGGTCACTAGGAGTCCTAAGACCCCTAGGGAGATATTAGAATCATTTATATGGGTCAAAAGGGGTCATAGAATGACCTACGACCACTGTCAATCCATTCCATGCAAACATATTTACCTAGGGGTCCAAGGACCCCTAAGGACATATTAGACTCATTTATATGGGTCGAAGGGGATCATAGGATGACCTATGGCCCCTTTCGATGCATTCCATGATGACATATGTCCCTAAGGGTCCTAGGACCCCTAGGGACATATTACTCTCATTTATATGGGTTGAAGGGTGTCATAGGATGAACAATGACCCCTATCAACACATTTCATGATGACATATGTCACTAGGGATCCTAGGACCCCAAGGGACATATTACAATCATTTATATGGATCGATTGGGATCATAGCATGACCTATGACCCTTTTCGACACATTCCATGATGACATATGTCCCAAGTGGTCTTAGGATGCCTACGAACATATTATAATCATTTATATGGGTCGGAGTGAACCATATGATGACCTATGACCCCTTTCAACACATGCCATAGTGGCATATATCTATAGGGGTCTTAGGACCCCTAGGAACATATTAGAATCGTTTATATGGGTCAAAAGGTGTCATAGGATGACTTATGACCCCTTTCAGCACATTTCATGATGAGATAAGTTTGTAGGGGTCCTAAGACCCCTAAGGACATATTAGAATAATTTATAAAGGTTGAAGGGGGTCATAGGATGACCTATGACCCCTTTTGACACATTCCATAATGACATATGTGCATAGGGGTGCTAGGACCCCTAGCGACAAATTAGAATCTTTTGTATGGATCAAAAGGGGTCATAGGATCACCTATGACCCCTTTTGACACATTCCATGATGACATATGTCCCTAGGGGTCCAAGGACCCCTACGAACATGTTATAATTGTTTATATTGGTCGAAAGGTGTGAGAGGTCTTTTGACACATTCCATGATGACATATGTCCTTAGGAGTCTTAGGTTACCTAGGGATGTATTACAATCGTTTATATGGGTGGTGATGACATATGTCTCTCGGGGTCCTAGAACCCCTAGGCACATATTACGATCATTTATATGGATCAAAAGGGGTTATAGAATGACCTGTGACCCCTTTCCACAAATTCTATTATGACATATGTCTATAGGGGTCCTTGGACCTCCAGGGACATATTAGAATTGTTTATATGGGTAGAAGGAGGTCATAGGATGACATATGAGCCCTTTTGACAGGTTCCATGATGACATATGTCCATAGGGGTCCTTTGACCCCAAGGGACATATTAGAATCATTTTTATGGGTCAAAGGTTTCGATGCATTCCATGATAACATATATCCCTAGGGGTCCTAGATTCCCTAAGAACATATTGGACTCATTTATATGAGTAGAAGGGGGTAATAAGTCGACACATTCTATGACAACATATGTCTCTAGGGGTCCTAGGACCCCTAGCGACATATTATAATTGTTTATATGGGTTGAAGGGGGTCATAGGATGGTTTATGACCCCTTTCGACACATTCCATGATGACATATGTCGCTAGGGGTCCTAGGACCTCTAGGGACATATTAGAATCATTTATACAAGTTGAAGGGTCGACACATAATATGAAAACATATGTCCTTAGGGGTCTTAAGACCCCTAGGGACATAATAGTATTGTTTATATGGGATCTAAGGGGTTAGAGGATAACCTATGACTATTGTTGATACATTCCATGATGACATATGTCGATAGGGGTCCTAGGACCCCTAAGGACATTAGAATCATTTATATGAGTCGAAGGGGGTCACAAGATGACCTATGACCCCTTTTGACACATTCCATGATGACAGATGTCACTAGGGGTACTACGACCCCTAGGGACATGTTATAATCCTTTATAAGGTTCAAAAGGGGTCATAGGATGACCTATGACCCCTTTCGACACATTTCATGATGACATATGTATGTAGGGGTCCTGGGACCCTTATAGACATATTATAATTATTTATATGGGTCGAAGGGGGTCATAAGATGACCTATGACCCTTTTCAACACATTTCGTGATTACATATGTCACTAGGGGTCCTAGGAACCCTAAGGACATGTTATAATCATTTATATGGGACAAAAGGGGTCATAGGATGACCTATAACCCCTTTCGACACATTCCATGATGAGGACCCCTAGGGACATATTGGAATTGTTTATATGGGTTGAAAGGGGTCATAGGAAGACCTATGACCCCTTGAAATACATTCCATGAAGACATATGTCCCTAGGGGTCCTAGGATCCCTAGGGACATGTTATAATTATGTATATGTGTCAAAAGGGGTCAAAGGTCTTTCAACACAATGCATGAGGACATATGTTCTTATGAGTCATGGTACCCCTAGGGACAGATCAGAATCATTTATATGGGTCAAAAGTGGTCATAGGATGACCTATGATCCCTTTCAACACATTTTGTGATGACATATGTCTCTAGGGGTCCTAAAACTTCGAGAGAAATATTGCAATTATTTATATGGGTCGAAAGGGGGTCATCAGTCACATATTCTATTATGACATATGCTCGTAGGGGTCTTAGGACCCCTAGGGACATAATATAATCATTTGTATGTGTTTAAGGGTGTCATAGGATGACCTATGACCCTTTTCGACACATTCCATAATGACATATGTCTCTATGGGTCCTACAACCCATAAGGACATGTTAGAATCATTTATATGGGTTGAAGGGGGCATAGGATGACCTATGACCTCTATTAATGCATTCCATGATGACATATGTTCCTCGGGGTCTTAGAACCCCTAAGGACATATTAGACTCATTTATATGGGTCTAAGTGTATCATAGGATGACCTATGACCCCTTTCAATGCATTTCATGATGACATGTTTGTACAGACATATTACTCTCATCTATATGGCTTGAAGGGGGTCATAGGATGACTTATGACCATTTTTGACCCATTCCATGATGACATATGTCCCTAGGAGTACTAGGACCCCTAGGGACATATTATAATCTTTCATATGGGTTGAAGGGGGTCATAGGGTGACCTATGACCCCCTTCGACCCATTCCATGATGACATATGTCCCTAGGGGTCCTAGGGCCCCTAGCGACATATTAGAATTGTTCATATGTGTCACAAGGGGTCATAATGTGACCTATGACCCCCTTTGACCCATTCCATGATGACATATGTCCCTAGGGGTCCTAGGATACTTAAAAACATATTAGGATCATTTATATGGGTCGAAGGCAATCAATGGATGACCTATGACCTCTTTTTACACATTCCATGATGAGATATGTCCCTAGAGGTCCTAGGACCCCTAAGGACATATTGGATTGATTTTTATGGGTCAAAGGGGTTCATAGGTCCTTTTGCTGCATTTTATGATGACATATGTCCCTAAGGGTACTAGGACCCCTACTAACATATTACACTCGTTTATATGGGTCAAAGTGGATCATTTGATGACCTATGACCCCTTTCAACCCATTACTTGATGACATATGTCCCTAGGGGTCCTAGGGGATTAGAATCAGTCATATGGGTTGAAGGGGGTCATAGGGTGACCTATGACTCCCTTCGATACATACCATGATGACATATGTCCCTAGGGGTCCTAAGTCCCCTAAGGACATATTAGAATCATTCATATGGGTTAAGGGGGTCTTAGGGTGACCTATGATCCCTTTTGACCCATTACATGATGACATATGTCCCTAGGTGTCCTAGGTCCCCTAGGGACATATTAAAATTTTTCATATGGGTCAAAGGGGGTCATAGTGTGACCTATTTGTCCCTTTGACCCATTCCATGAATACATATGTCCCTAGGGGTCCTAGGACCCCTTGGGACATATGAGAATTGTTCATATGGGTCGAAGGGGGTCATAAGGTGACCTATGACCCCTTTCAACCCATTACATAACAAGATATGTCCCTAGGGGCCCTAGGACCCCTAGGGACATATTAGAATCGTTCATTTCGACCCATTCCATGATGTCATATTTCCCTAGTGGTCCTAAGATCCCCAGGGACATATTAGAATCATTCAAATGGGTCGAAGGGATTCATAGGGTGACCTATGACCCAATTCAACACATTCCATGTCGACATATGTCCGTAGGGGTCCTAGGAACCCTAAAGACATATTAGAATCCTTCATATGAGTCAAAGGGGGTCATAGGTTCCTTCAACCTATTACATGATGACATATGTTCCTAGGGGTCCTAAGACCCCTAGGGATATATTAGAATTGTTCATATGGGTCGAAGGGGGTCATAGGGTGACCTATGATCTCCTTTAACATATTCCATGATGACATATATCCCTAGGGGTCCTATGACTCCAAGGGACATATTAGAATCATTCATATGGGTCGAAGGAGTTCAAAGGTTCAACCCATTACATGATGACATATCTCCTTAGGGGTCCTAGGACCCCTAGGAACATATTAGAATTGTTCATATGGGTTGACAAGGGTCATAGGGTGACCTATGAGCCTTTTCAACACATTCAAAGATTTCATATGTCCCTAGGTGTCCTAGGACCCCTAGGGAGATATTAGAATCATTCATATGGGTCAAAGGGGGTCATAGGGTGAGATATGACCCTTTTGACCTATTACATGGTGACATATGTCCCTAGGAGTCCTAGGACTTGTAGGGACATATTAGAATCTCTGATATGGGTTGAATTGGGTCATAAAGTGACCTATGAGCCTTTTTGACCCATTCCATGATGACATATGTCGCTAGGGGCCTTAAGACCCCAAGGGACGTATTAGAATCATTCATAATGGTTGAAGGGGGTCATAGGTCCTGACTCATTACATGACAACATATGTCCCTAGGGGTTTTAGGACCCCTAGGGACATATTAGAATTCTTCATATGGGTCAAAGGGGGTGATAGGGTGACTTATGACCCTTTTCGACTCATTCCATGATAACATATGTATGTAGGGGTCCTAGGACCCCTAGGGACATATTAGAATCGTTCATATGGGTCGAAGGGGGTCATAGGGTGACCTATAACTCCTTTGACACATTACATGATGATATATGTCCCAAGGTGTCCTAGGACCCCTAGGGACATATTAGAATCATTCATATGGGTTGAAGGTGGTCATAGGGTGACCTATGATTGCCTATGACACATTCCATGATGACATATGTTTCATATGGATAGAAGGGGTTCATAGGGTGAACTATGACCCCTTTTGACCTTTTTCATGATGACATATGTCCCTAAGGTTTCTTGGACCCCTAGGGACATATTAGAGTCATTCATATGGGTCAGAACACGTCATAGGGTGACCTATGCCCCCTTCAACCCATTCTATGATGACATATGTCTCTAGGGGTCCTAGGACCCCTAGGGACATATTATAATCATTCATATGGGTGAAAGGGGGCAGTAGGGTGTCCTATGACCCCTTTTGGCCCATTAAATGATGGCATATGTCCCTAAGGGTCCTAGGACCCCTAGGGACATATTAGTATAGTTTATATGGATCGAAAGGGGTCATAGGGTGACCTATGACTTCCTTCGACCCATTCCATGATGACATATGTCCATCGCGGTCCTAAGACCCCCAAGGACATATTAGAATCATTCATATGGATCAAAGTCGGTCGTAGGGTGACCTAGGATCCCCTTCGACCGATTACACAACGATATATTTCCCTATGGGTTCTAGGATCCCTATAGACAAATTAGAATCATTCATGTGGGTCGAAGGTAGTTATAGGGTGACTTATGACTACGTTCAACACATTCCATGATAATGTATATCCCCAGGACCCCTAGGGCCCCATTGGGAATGCATCAACAGGGGTCACTAGGGGCCCTAGGGACATATGTTGTCATGAAATGTGTCGAAATGATGCATTTTATGACAATATTATATTTAACAATTATATAATATTGTATATTTCAGTATAATAATAATATATTAATATATTTTATAACAATAATAATCATATATGTTACTAGATTATAGATTTAATAATAATAATATATATCATATATATCACTATATTATATTTAGTTATAATAATTTATTATATTTATAACTATATAATATTTAATAATAATAATCATACATATTACTATAATATTATGTTAATTATAATAATATATAATAATAATAATATTAATGTCCACACTTTTCTGCAATAAATTTCCTTCTAAAACAATCTAAAGTTTTCCTTTTAAATTTCTCTCCCTCCAAATTTAAAATTAAAAAAAATCCACCCTCTCAAATTTCCATCCAAATTGGTGTGGAAAATTGTCAGGCCTGATTGAATATCCAATTTGAGATCAGATATCTAATTTCAAATCAGATATCTGATTAGGCTTGGTATTTACCAAGCCTATTTAGTCAACCCAAAAAAACGTGTTTGAGAATGGTTTCAGTGACACTCAGACTTCGGGTAGCTATCTGACAATGATATTTTGATGGAAATTGAATAAAATGCAAAGGGTTTTTTTTATATCACTCTCAAGATTCCATCGATATAATTTGTGTCAAATTCTAATTTCAATAAGTATTTATTGGTTAATTTTCAATGAAGATTATTGTAAAGTGTTGATTGACATACTGATTGAAAAATAGCTATAACTTTGAAGTGGTATAACATTTTTTAAATCCAAAAGTTACGTCACATTCTATGCTTGGCGTAGTATAAGAAAAATAAAAATAAAATAAAATTTGGTAAAATTTTCTATTAGTTAACGTGGTCAGACATGAGAGTTTTTTTTCGAAAAAGTTTTAGTAGAAAATTCATATTTAATTATTTATTTAGAATAAAAATACCCAAAAATATGTGTCACATCTGGGCATGAGTCTAATTTTTATATGTATAATTATATTAAAAAAAATTATCATTTGATTTTGATTAAGGTGGTCAGACATACACCTATTTTTTATTTTTTTCCTTAAATTTTTGTATTACTGCATTAAAATCCAAACTTTTGACCAATCAATTTTTTTTTTCTCCAAATAAGGCATAGTAATTTATAAACTACATTCAATTTCTTACAAATTATTTTTTTACAAATTTTTGATATAAAGTACATAACCACTTTGAATTTATGTGTCAAGTTAACATAACCTTGATTTGCTAATTTTTCACTGCCACTTAAGGCCGTAGTTTGGTACACCATGATCCTGCACATATCCATAAAAGAAATGTTACTCCATATTTGATGGTTATTGTTATCATTGTAATCAGTATGGGCATCAATAACTTGAGTAGATCAAAGTTCATTCAGTCACCTAAGAAGCATGCATTTAATGATTATTGTTATACTTGCAATAAGTTTGGTTGCAAGTCTCAAGTATGTATATCATAGATGAAGCCCAACTAGAAACCATGAAAGAAAGGTAATGAAATCAACTAGGATTACAATACATGGTATTCTTTTACAGATTATAAAAAATATGGTCATATTTTTGGAAATTGCATGAGATTACACTTTGGAGGAAGATCTAGAAATTGGAAGAACTACAAAGTGACATGTTATCATTGTTACAATGTTAGTCATCTAAAAGAAATTTGTAGATATCAAGTGTTAGAACCAAAAGAAGTAGATTCAAAAGGTAAAAGTATTGGTAAAATTCATTAACATATGAGTAAAACATAGTGAAGGAAGTCAAAAGAAAATGAGACACCAAGTGTAGCAAATGTTGACACCTCATCCAATGGATTAGACCTATAACCACCAAATCCAACTAAGCCTTCAGATAAGGAAAGGAATTGTATTACTAAAGATTTATCTTAAACCAATTCCTAGAATCAAGTACAAGGAAGTCCATATCTATGCAATATTTGATTCAAAAGGACAACACATGAAGTCTTGAAATGTTGCAATAAAAGAGTTTTACCAATTTTTTTGGTAACTAAGTGTTAGTAGTGATAACTAATTTAATAATGACGAAAGGTATGATAATTCTTTACCAAATTTTGAGACAAGTTTATCGCTTCAATTAAGTAATGATGGAAGAGAGAAGTGATGGAGTAGCTAATGGAATTGGGTTCATTAAAGATGGAAAAACATGGAGTGCAATGCATTTAATGTTACCTAATAGTCATAAAGTTAACTTTATCTCATATATATTGGGGATTTAAATTATTTTTTGTTTTACCATACATTTGATGAGCAAAGAGAAAGCTAAAGCAATTTTTTCAATTGATTAGTCATAGAAGATTTTTAGTGTGAATTTATTGAGAAACTTGTGCACCAAAGAAAGTAGTAAGAAAATTGAGAGGAGACTAAAGTATTTTATGAAGTGCTACTAAGCAAAAAATGGCTTCAAATTATACTAGTGTGAAATGACAGACTAAGGAAAAGATGAATCTAATGTGGTTGATTTAGAATGTGTTATAATGATTTTGAATAATTGAGAGGATGGGTGAATAAGTTATCCCCAGGTCTAGATGTACCAACTAAACTTATACTAACTTCAAATAATTTAATCAATCTTGTAGAACAACTCTCTCAATATAGCATATCATCAGAAAATCAACTTTTTATGTAATTTCTTAACTCTTTGTTTCCTATATGTGTTGAGTGTTAGTAAAACCTACTGTAAAAATAGAATGGACAAAATAATGTCCACAAATGTACATAACACTTTGACACCAAGATTTAACATGGAAACCCAATTTAGGAAAAACCAACAAGTAACATGCTACCAATTATTCACTCTTATTAAGTGAGCTCAGTTAAGAGACAACCCTATTAAAGATTATACAAAACAATGTTAAATGTTTCCTTGTTGAAGGATTTAATCACCCTATTAGAATTTACCTTGTTAGAGGACTTTGGATCATTCCATTAGAATGTTACCTTGATTAAAGGATTTACAAATGACTATTAGGTCAACCTTGATTAAAGGATTTTGACTGGCATAATGGTTAGAATGTAATAGAGCTGAAAAAAGACATACAACCTTGGCAAGAATGACTAATTTTATTTATAAGGAAGAAGACAAAGAATAATTTGATATGTTTGATGTATTGAATACAACTCACTTTGAAAATTAAAATCTCCTTTCACTCATATGTTGGTACATTTACTATCCTCCAATCACATTTCCATCACCAATCTTCTCATCATTCCTTCAAGAAACCATACTTCACCAAACTCTTCACACTTCTTCTTGGTTTGTCTACTTTACGTAGATTCTCATTAAGATCAGCAATAAAAAATTAACCAACCTTATAAAACATCTCTTACACCTCCTTAAATATCTAATTTTGATCTTTCCCACTTAAACATAACCGATGATCTTAAGGTAAGGTTAGATTCATCAAAACCTTTCATCATTTTTTTCCTTCTCTTTCTATAACTTTCTAATCAAATCATTCAATTTTATGAAAAAATAAACTCTCTTCATGCATTAAACATGTCATCTCATTAATCATTATTGTCTATGTTCTTTGACTAATTCAAAATTTCAAATATGTTAGCTTCAATCTTAATTCTTTCACATATTTTAACTTTTGTTGTCACTCATCAATTATTGTATTCTTTTTCTTGGTCATCACTATGTATCTTGGCATACATTATAATTTCTCGCTTAAAATAAATAGATTTTCTTGATCATTAATATGCTCAGTCACTATTAACACTTCTTTATACACTTACTCGATAATAACTAGCACTCAGATTAAATTGTTTGTTTGACTTCAACTTAAGTTCCTTAATCTTTTTTTTTAACTCCTTTGACCAACCAACACTGATACTCGATCAAGCTCATCCTTTTGAATTTTTCCACCTCTAACCTCATCCAATTGTCTTCTTCACTTTGTGTAGCAATTTAACAACACATTATCTTGTCAATGCCTAACTTATCAAGTGCCCATTGTATATTCATAATACTTAATGTATCATCACTCATCAACAACACTAGCTCCCTTTCTATCTATTCTTTTCAAATATTCATTATCAATCAAATGATATGGCACTCTTCATTGTTAGTAAATTTCTCTCTATTGGTTTGACACCCTATTTTACCATTAGATTCGACATCCATAAAAACATAACTCTTGCTCCAATTATAGTGTCCAACAATATCCCTCTTTGGCATTGATGGAAACAACTCTAGTTACTATATAATAAAAAATATTCAATACTTGTATTGTTAGCTCCCTTTGTGTTTATGTTCTCTTTCTTAGCTTCATTTTCATTCTCATCCATGCAATGTTAGGATGCTCACTTTATCAATTCAACACATACTTTTTCTCTATCATATTTGTTAGATGACAACACCTCCAATTCATGCTAACATATGCGTCCCTTTTACTAATAGGAATGGTAAGTGTCATACATCTCCCTCTTTATTTGTATGGTAACTTGATCATGCTCTCCTTCTTTGAAAATAATGCCAAAGACATCAACCATTCATATACATCATCATGTTGCTATTCTGACTAATATAAAAATGTCACTCCAACATTATCTATGTGTAGCTTCATCTACTCATAGTTTTGTATCTTGTTTTTCACACCTTTAGGAAACTCCTAAAGTATCACCTCCTACATCAATCTATAAGATATTCTAATTATAACATTTGAGGCAATGTACCATCTCTTCATAGTTTTCTTCTGATAGGGGAATGACTCCTTACTTGCCTCTTAGATAATCAAAAGCATCCATAGGTAATATCTAAGGTAATCTTTAAGAAGTCCCCCTCCAAAATAGGATATAAAATACTAGAAAATCTTTCATTATTTTGAAATAATTAAATTATTTCTATTCATGAATCTTTTGTCATGCCTTAAATTTAACAAGGCAGACACAACCAAAAATAAATAAATTTAAAGATAAACTAACAATAATATATATAGATCTATTTTTGTTATGATCATTCTATCAAATTATGGAGTGTCTGGACAACTCATGTTAGATGATATAAATGTGATCATTGTGTTGGAGATAGGAGATTTAATTGGTGAGAAGGAATTTGTTTTGATTCAAAATTATGTACTTCATATTTCCATGGGTGGCCAAGTTGCTTCTAAATATTAATTGAAGGTCTAGATTATGACATAGTTGCTAGGTGATAGGTGATGCTATAATTTCGGATTCCATGTCCTATCCTTGAAATACATTTCGTAAGTATATGTGAAGCAAAAATTCTATTCTAGTTTAATTATGATATAGCTATGACTCTTTGATGAAAATCGTACATTTTACTCCTCTACATTTCTTGCTATATCGATGACCTATGGACTAGGTGCTACTAGCTAGAGTGATGATCGATTCTTTATTTTCTTGAACTACTACAATACATTACCACCTACTAACCATTTCCTATATATCATACTACACATTACTACTAAAATACTATGTTCCTTTTTGGTCTTAGTTTGTGGGAAGGATTAAGTGCAATGTCTTGACATAATTATATGTGTTATTTAATCTATGTATATAATAATTCATTTTGCTCCTTAATACTATTTGTATTAGTTATATAAAAATAAGTAAAATAAAATAATCATAATATGAAGTCGATGGTTAACATAGCCTCTAATCGAAAATGAATAATATTACTATTAGCTATGAATTTCCTAGTTCCAAGTGACTCATAACTGCATGGTTCCTAATTATGTCTATTTGTTGTAACTTAACTAAATTCTTATAACATTATTATCCTAACTTAGCACAACTTCTTATTAATAAGAAAATATATTTCCTAGATATTTATTGCTAAGCTTCCATATCGAAATATCATGACTCCATACTAACCTTTTACCATTCTCCCTAATACCCCTTGGAATCCATAAAATTATGCCATGTAGTAACAACATCTCCTATTAACTTATAATTTCTACGAACTAACTTTATTATTAGTAGTAGATAAAGAGCTAATTAAACTTACCCCTATTAAATTAATTCTAAAATTCTATGCAATACTTACTAACCCACTTTATTCAATGGCTCCTCACTAATTTATTTACTATTTACTCTATACTGATTACCTATGATACCATTTTTCCTACAAATTAGATTTCCTAACTTTATTTAAATAAATTCTACTAACTAACTTTCTTACCTTAACTTCTATCTACCTTACCTTGTGCCACCTAAGACTTAACCCCTTTCTTAATGCATTTTTACTTATCCCATGTCATATATTTGCCTAACTACTAATACATATCTTAATACAAAAAAACCCTAAACACTAGCACTAAACAAAATGACCTTCTTATCTTGACTAGCAATAAAGACATTTGCAATTTACCTTTTTTCTTCATCCCCTAACTCCACACAACATTTCCATGTCCTAGATCTCCACATTCCTTCCCATGCAAATTCCTTAGCTACATAGAGTCATGTGCCCACTTTAACAATTTGCAAGGTCTAGATCCCAAGGTGCCCTGTCATGAACATTTCGCAACATAACCCTTTTCCTCCCACTTCCCTAAATGCCTTCTTCACCTTTTTCTAGGTGTGATGTAGTAGATTAAAACCCAAAATTTAAGTTTGCACAATCCCAAAAAAATGTGCTAGTCACCTAGGAAGGAAAGGTAAAGTTATGTCATCTCTAAGGTCACCATCATAAATTTTCATGAGTTCAAAGTGAGACAAAGATAGCTCACCTAGTGGGGAGAACAATGCACTTTTTTCAATATTGAATTTATTTGAACATGGTAATGAGTGGACTTCTAGGTATTAAGGGGTTATCAACACTTAAGGTTGGTGCATGTGCGCTTGTGTGTGTGTGTGTGTGTGTGTGTGTGTGTGTGTGTGTGTGTGTCTATATCTTCTTAATTTACCTTTGGTTCAAGTTTTAGGTTTTCTATTTCTTTTTATTTATTTTATTTTCTTATTCTTATCATATTTGTTTGTATATTTCTATATGTCACTTCAAAAATCTTGTGATTTTTGAAATGACTTAGGGGTCCTAGTGTTGATCATTTTATATTATAGTCCCTAAGCCTTATAGATTCTTACTAGGGGTATCAAGCATATTATCTTTATTATTTTATTGATCTATAATCTTGGAGAAGGAATTAATTTATTTCCCCATACATTTTTTAGAGGCATAATATATGCATATAGGATGCTTTCTTATACTTTTTGTCTGTGTATTCATTTTCTCAAGCTAATTTCCTTTGATTTCTACCATGGAATTTTGGTGAATAAGTTTGATGATGTGATGGTATCACCTAAATTTTTTGTTACAACTTGAAGTCCAAGTGACCTAATTCTTTATACACATGAATGAATATATCAAAATATGTTAACTTTCTTCCATCATATTGTATGCAAAATATATTTATTTACAATACAACATTTATGCATTGAATTAAATCAACTATATCAGAAGGATGTAACCACTATGAAATATTTACACTAATTGAATTGTAGGAAGGAGTGTTTCACTTATCTGATTCTCCATTTTGCATCAATTTAAATAATGTGAAACTCACAATCAATGTTTTCTTACAAGTAAACTATATAAATATTTTTCAATCTTTCCTTACACATTTTCAATAAGATAAAATTATAAGAATATCCCTCTTTACATCATAATGAAATGACCATGGAGACTTAACATCCTAACATGTTTACAATGGCATGGAGGGTTTGTATCTCCACACACACTTGATTCCCAATTGCCAAGAAAAAACCCTAATATCTCCAAGAAATCCATCTTCACAAAACTTATAACACAACACAAAACTTGGAACCATGAAGGCTCACCTCCCATCCTAGGCTTCTATGATGCCACCCATCAAGCAGGCGAAACAAGATCCAGATGGGATGCACACACATACAACATATGATGATGCATGAGAAACTTACAAGACAACACATAATACTCCTTCAAAGGTTTGTACATTGATTCACCATTGGAATCATAAGAACATTGGGTGAAGGTGGGCTCTTCAAGAGGAGATTTTCCATGTCAATACAACTCACACACATTGAATTTCACCATGCCTCTACAAGGCTTGCATCATACTTTCTTTTCTTCACAATTTCTACTTATCAACCCCAAATTCATATTTCCACTTATCTCCCCCAATCATAATAGTAGGACAATGGCTTCAATGAAGCCCATACTCCATGAAATTTTCCCCCTTCTCTCCAAGAGAAGAGGCTCTCTAGTACATTGTTGAGCCCAACTAATCCCTTCACGTAAGGATTCTCTTCCCTCCCAAGGGTGAGTGAAGCCTTCATACCCATGATCACATTCAACATACAAATCAAGACAAGAAAATCAAAAAAGAAGGCCAAGAAATTTATGTGAACACAACACACATTCACATTTTCACAATATAATGCCAAAATCTACAATACAAAGATTCGCCACACAATACATAAATCCATGACACATACTCCTTTCTTTCAGATTTATTTTGCAATACTAAAAAGGAAAATAATGAACATGGTTTTATTCACCAACCTTGGTCCAAGCTAAAGGCAATGATAGTTGTACTACAACTCCCTTAATCTCCCTCCAAACCCTAACTATCTCTAAATTTAGAGAGTGGGTGAACACCCCAACTAGTTTGACCAAGACCCTCTAATAAGGTCTTCCCACTAACTATTTTAGAAAAAAAACCAAGCCACCCCCTCTTACAAACTTGTCTCCTCTAAATTTTCTATATTTGACTTAGTGGGAACATGAAAGAAAACACATGTGACAACTCCAATTTTGAATTGATGGAAGAATGCATGGCTAAAGGCCCCCTAGGCTATCTAGGCACTCACATGGTAAAAATTAGGTCCCTAACTTGATATACTATCATATGGGTAACTTTTTTTCACCTAAAAGACACTTTAGGACTAGTTAAAGACCCCTCATAACTCTAGCCAAGTCAACTTTCGAATTTCCTTTGATTGTGACCCATCCTTCTTGTCAAGTGGGTTTGCTAACTCATTAACAAGGTAATTAATTTTAGGCTAAAATGTCACCATAACCAAAACCTTGGATGACATGTCATGGCACATACAGTTCACAAGTGTCAAGTGACACATAAAAAAACACATTCCACATCACCATCACATGTCCCTAATGCATCTTTAAGATTAATATTTCCACATACAAGAACATTTACATTTACAAAGCAAAGTATTTTCACAACGAGGCTTTTGAATCTTCTAAAGATTTGCCTTGGTTAAACTATGTTCACATAGGTTTGGAACTTGTTTCCCCCAAGAATTTTCCATGGTTCCACTTGTTACACATTAAACTCAAGCATTAGTAGTCCAAGGAGGTCACATAAAATATATGTCATAAATGCATAAAATTTCAAATTTTATGAAATCACTATTAGTATAATTCAAATTAAATTTCCTTTCCTAATCATTTCAAATAAATCATTCAAGATGTTATAATATCAAATCTACATATCATAAACCATCATAATAACTTTAACATCCATCTGCATATCATAAATCACCAAAATTAATTAAACATTTTTTTACATATCATAAATCATCATAATCAAATTAACATTTCACATTGAATTATAATCTAATACAATCCTATCATAAAGTTGCATCCATATGTGTTCGATCATTCCATTCACAATATTAGGTTCATGGTACATATCAGAAATGTAAAAAACTATTGAAATATCAAAATCAATAGACAAAGCAATCCACTATCCATCTAAGTCTCAAATAACTGTCAAAATAGTAAAGTCTTGAATATCAAAATGCTAGTAACATGTATATGCTATGACAGGTCGGGGTTAGGCCTCACATCTTTCAAATTTTTCATTTTAAATATTATTTATATTGGTAATTATTTTGGAATCAAAAATTTTGTAAAGAAAATATTAGTGGATCTCAATAATAATAGAAATTTCATTAACCATAAAATATTACGAATGTAATTTAAATTTTTTTAACTCATGGAATATTATGAGGATCATTACATTATATTTTAAATCAATAGTGAAAACTAAATATTGGTTATATATCCCTAAAGTAGCTAATAATTATGACAATTATTGGTGAGTTAATTTTAATTTCTCCAATAATATATAATATTTAAGTGAATCAAATCTATTCATATATCAAATATTATGGTGAACCTTTTAATACAATTTTTTTAATAAAATAAATTATTGAGTGATTTTAAACATTTTAAAGCTAAAATTTATGAAAGTATGTCAACTTAGGTTGTGTTAAATCTTAAATTAATAGCCAAATTACCAAGCAAAAATTTCTAAAATTAGCCAATTGATGAATATTAGCCACTAAAAAATAACTTGGTAATGTCTTAGTGAATATTAAATGTTCCTTTGTATTCACATATTCTCATCTCACTTCTTTGTCTTGTACGAGCTCTCTTAGGTAATGATACTTGAACTTAATATTCTTATTCTTTGTGTACATCAGAGGATTCTTTGATATATTTGTAGAACTTTTGTTATCACAATATATCACAATAGGTTCAATCATCTCTTCATCCATTCCTTTCAATAATTGTGTGATCCACACAATATTAGAATAATTCGATATTGTAGCAACATACTCAACCTTTGCTATAGACTGTGAAATACAATTTTGCTTCTTGCTTGTCCATAAAATCAATCTTCTTATTAAAAAGAAATATCCTCCACTTGTATTTTTTTTGTCATCAAAATTTTCTTCCCAATCAACATTTATATAAAACTTCAACTCAAGTTTTGTAACTTTCAACTATCTTTGTATCCTCTATGCTACCATAATGTAATTTTCTTTGGGGTTGGTAGAGAATCTAGCAGCAATTTTAATTGCTAATTCAATGCTAGTTCTATTATGTAAAAAATATTGTAGTTTATGAGTTATTGACCTATATAGTGTTTGATTCACTTTAGCTAAATCATCATTCATTGTCAGTTTATGTCTAGTAACCATAGGTGTTCCAACTATTCTTTAATTTTCCATACCAAAAGTCTTTAAATTTTTATTGATACATTTTAATTGTTTAATGAAAATGCCTTTGTTGATCTACCAAATTTGTAATCCAACAAATAATTTAATCTCTCCAAACATTGACATCTCAAATTCCTTTTTTATATCATTAGAAAAAGATTTTCTTAATGAATGTTTTCCTCCAAATATGATACCATCAACAAAAATTTCAAATAGCAATATCTTATTTTTAGATTCATTTTCAAACACAGATTGTTATTGTTATTAATTCTTGTAAAACCAATTTTTACCAGATAATTATCTAATCTTTGATACCATGCTCTAGGGGCTTGCTTGAAACCATATAAATCTCTATGTAACTTACATACCATATTCCTTTTTCTTGGATCAACAAATCCTTTAGATTGTTCAATGTAGACTTCTTCCTCTAGAATCCCATTTAGAAATGTAGAATTGACATCCATTTGGTACACTTTGAATCCTTTATAAGTATCATATGCAAGAAAAGTTCTCACTCCTTCTAACCTTGCAACTAGAGAAAATTTTTCACCATAGTTAACTCCTTCCCCTTGTGCATATCTCTTATAGTCTAGTCTTTCCTTGTTCCTTTTGACCTCTCCTTTCTCATTCATCTTATTTCTGAAAAACCTTGTTAGGTACAATCACATTCTTATCCTTTGGTATAGGCATCAGTGTCCAAGTTTTGTTCTTCTCAATTTTTTGAGTTTCTTCATTCATTTCACCTTTCCAATATTCATTATCCAAAGCATCTTTGATAGATTTAGGATTAAACTCACATACTAAGCATATATCATTCTTCAAATTTTTTTCTTGTGATGACTCCTAGATATTTGTCTGTAACTATTTGATATGATGCATGATGTTTTCTCACATACTTTTCCAATATAGGTTTGGGATTTATTTCTTCTTATTATTGTTCACTAGATTTGACATGTATAAATTCTTGAACAACTCTACTTCCTCTTTATGATGTTGGAAGTCTTGGTCTGTGACTCAAATCCTATATCCTGATGCTTAGTAGAACTCTTTTGCAAAACCTCAAAAGTGTTTGGCTTCTGATGCTTAGCATCAACCATTTCTGGTTTAGGTAAGGTTCTAGGTTCACCTTCATAGATATAGACAAAATTTATATAATCTTTAGGTTCTTTCTTACATTCTTCTACATTCCTCTCTGCATTAGAATTCAAACACTTATAATGTTTTGTCTTAGTGGAACAACCTAGGAATATATCTTCATCTCTATTTGCATCAAGTTTTCCTTTTCTTGCATTTTCCAATATATAACACTTTCTTCCAAAAAATCCAAAGTAATTCACATTTGGTAGATAACCATACCAGAGTTCAAAATTTATTTTGTTTATACCTTTCTTCACTTAAACTCAGTTTAGAGTGTAGAGTCTAGTACTTAAGTATATTCTCTCTAGTACTTCTATGAAATATTTCTCTCCATCATCAATATCTTTGCACAGTCCATAATTGTTTTATTTTTTCTTTCAACTATACCATTATATGGTGGAGTTCTCAGGACAGTTATTTTTCTCTTGATTCCTTTGTTGTTATAGAATATGTTGAACTCATTTGAGATGAACTCATCACCTCTACCTAATCTCAAGCACATCAGACTCTTTCCTATTTCTTTTTCAACTCTAGTCAAATACCACTTAAACATTTGAAATACATCATATTTGTCTTAAGAAACATCATAGCATCATTCTAGAAAATTCATCAACAAAAAAAATAAAATATTTGTCACCATAATAGCTTTTCACTCCAATAGAACCACACATGTCAGTATGAACCAATACCAAAATATCATTAGAAGAATAGGTCTTTCTCTTTTGTCATTTCACCCATTCAACATTATTTTCACATCACTTTATCTAATTTTCTTGGCTTTGGTAAACCTCTTAATATTTTCATCTTACTAATGCTTACCAAATTATCAAATTTCACATGACATGGCCTTTTATGCCATAACCAAACATCTTCACAATGTGCAAATAGAAAGATATCTTTAGATAGGTCTAGATAGAACAAGTTACCTCTTGTTTGTTCTCCACTTCCAAATACTTCACTAGTAGTATCATAGATCTTTTCCTTCTTGTTCTAGAAATAAACTCTATAGCCTAAAATTATCTATGTCACACTCAACAAGTTATATTTCAAGCCATCAACCCAATATACATTGTCACATTTGATCTTATCATTTAGTTTGATAGATCATTTACCTTTCACATATGGTGCATCATTACCAAACTTAACACTACTTCCATTATAATGTTCTAGCTTCTAAAACATACCAATATCCCCAGTCATATGATGTGAGAAATTATTATCAACTAATTATCTATCATTCTTACTCACATGTAAAATCATTGTAATTTTCTCATCTTTATTAGAATCATCTTTCATTGCAACGTAAACTACTTCTTCATGATGACCATTATAATTACTATTAGAGCCATCTTCTTTAGCAATATAGCAATATTTCTTACATTTATCCTTGTAGTGTATGTTACCTTTATTGTCTCTATTATCTCTCCTTCCTTTGAACTTAAAGTTTTTCCTTTCCTCTTTGTCATCTCTATCAGGAAATCTTGTTGCAATATGAACTTTGTTACATGTAAAATAGGTAATATGAAGTTTACTTGTGCAGGAGTGCCTCTTGAAATTTATGGAAAGTTTTATAATATTTTAATATCTTAATCATTAATGTTTTGTAGGACCTTGTCTAAGAAATGTGGAAATTATTTCAAATTAAAAATGGATTCTAAGACATTTGTAACCATTTTCTATTGTCTATTATTAGACAACATGATGTATTCACTAAAATTGTTATGGGGAGATTTAAATTTAATAACTCCCTGAAATCTCTTTAGAGACAAACATGTAATTGAATAGACATGTAAAGTGGGTAGTCATAACTATCCAAGATGGTCTTTAATAGTTGTCTTTATGTAATTGAAGAGGCAAATGGAGAAAGAGAAGAATTACGAGAGAGTGAACAAAAATTTGGAAAAGATTCGACTCTCTAGCCTTCAGCTAGAGAGCCAATCTCGTTAATGTATGTAGTTGATGGGGACACAACTCAAGCACACAATGGACAAAAAAAGAAAGGGGAAAATTTGATTAACTATGTAAATATTATATTACATTTAGTATAGAGAAAATAGACTTCAAAACATTCCCTATGGGCTTACAATAGCATAAATCTAGAGATAATTTCTCCTTTCAGTACCTCCTCTCAAACTCCACTCCAAACTAGCTTTTACAATGCTAGAAATGTCCTTAAATAGACCCCAAAGGGTTAAGAATTAGGAGTAAATTATAGAAAGTGGTAGTTGGCATCCACTGACCAATTAGAAGGCTCTAGAAGCCGCGTTAGAAGTTGGCGCAAAACTAGAAGAATCCAGAAATGGTAACCAAACTTCCAGGAGACATAACTTTTCAACTGTAGCTCCAATTGATGAACCATTTACATTTTTGGAAAGCCATAGAAGCACTCTATAGCCCTATGGAGGAGGTTCACTCATCCCCCATTTTTTGGCCCTATTTGAGGTCATTTAATGCCCCTAACTTGACTTTGAAGCATTCTTAGGAGGTCTCCAAAAATTGAAAAACTGCAATAAATTTCAAACCATGAGGCCTTTTGACCTGATTCTTTTTTTGGAATGCTCTAAATTACAATAGAAATCATCTAACCAATTTACATCTTCTAGTTCACCAAAATATTACTCAATTACATACTCCTATTTTTTCAACATATACATGTATCCCAAGGTGATTGAAAACTCTAACCCAAAATACTAATAGTGGAACTATGAGAGTTGGAACCTTTATTTGACCCAAATGGGTTTCTAGAAATGAAAACACATGAAATAGAAAATAAGTCTAAGTACATTTTTTTGGGTGACACAGGATTGCCCTTATATCTCTGGATGCTCCTGCATCAGTAGTTTATAGTTTAATGTATTTCATTTTCTAAAGATTGGTTTTGGTGAAGCTTTTTGTTCTCTCTTTTTCTTTTCTAAATTCTATCCAAGTCAGTTTTGGTTTAATAGTGCTTAGAATTGAATTTCTTAGCAGTCCCAAGCTGACAATGATAGGATTGTTTCATTTGGCAAAGAATTAATTTTAAACTTGTTATATCGTACTTTGGAATACATGAGTGTAAAGCCTTGGGTGATATTAGGTTTGAGAAATATTCTAGTTAATATGATGTATATCGGTTTAGTAAGATTGGTATCAAGTTCCATCATCTTCTTGGGGATTTAGTGCATATTTCATGGTTATTAGATTTTTGATAGTGTTATTATGATTTTTGAATGTATCCAAGAAACCTGGCTATTCATTGTAAAGATAGAAATGGTTTTAAGAACTATTATTCATCTATTTGCATAGAACTAGTTTCAAATGTTGAAATAACTATAGACACTTGGTGTGAACGAAGGTGGGAAGAACATAATTTTTTTTTTTGGTTCTTAGAGGAAAGGTGGAAAATTCTTCACCCAAACTTGATAGTGGGAATGGGGTCACTGCAAAGCATGTTCTTGTTTGCATTTAGTAGTGGAAGGAGAGGAATTAGTAAATCTAAGTTTGTGGCATTTCCATGTTTTACTCTGGATGAGAATGGTGCTAAGTTATATATCCCTAATGTCATCAAGTGCTTGATGTTGGAAAAGGTGGTGGCATCAACATCTTGAATTGTAATTGAAAGAGCCATAATGATGAGGAATAGATGGAGAAAGAACCTGATAAAATTAAGGAGGAAGCTCAATGGTAGTTGTGGAAGCCATGGGGTATTAGTTTGTAGTGTTTTGTTAGTGCCATGATTTGAGGAGGAGGACTTGATAAGAGTGATGGGGTGGTAGATATGAAATGGTGAGGAGTCTACTAATATAGAGGAAGCCCATTAAGGTTGATAAGGTGGTGAAATATTACACCACATATATTATGATGTATAGTTTTAGGGTTTTTAGATGCCGAACCATGAACCAAAGAATGAAGAAGGGAGCTATCTTTAAGTAATGAGAGTTTCTCTGTAGGAGAATTACATCAAGTGATATCAAAGCAAGTGAAAGATTTGGGCTGGTAGAGATTTTTTTCCAAGAATGGTTGTAAGTTGTTCCACTAAAGCTACTAGAGGAAAAAGTTTTCTTATGTAAAGATATCAATAGAGGTCTTGGTATTGTCTCCAACTAGATAAATTTGGGTAGAAGGTGCATAGTGTATAACATGCTCTGATGGCACAGAACTAAAACCTTTGTACCTTCTAACCTTCACTCTTCATGCCAAAAATTACCACCCTAATACTCTATATGTGCAAATACTTCATCATTTTTCCTTTCTTTATAACCAACAATTTTAGAGATTCATGCTCTTTTTATATCTCAATAATGATAATATTAACAACATTAAACTTATGATACTTTCCATGGAAAATCATTGCATTAGAACTCACCAATAGTCAAATTATTACTTTTACTAATTCTTCATACCTTTTGGGCCTTCCATGGACTGAGATAAAACTCCTTTGTTTCGTGGGTCCCTTCTACACCCAATCCCTATCTTTATTGGGTTCTTCACTTAACAAGCTAAGACTTTAATACTGCCACCTTTCTATTCTTGACAGCCATGGCTTCCATGCAATGGAACCCTTTTAATTTATGATTCCATACAATCTCTTCTTGTTTCTTAGAGTTGATGAAAGTATATTGATTCTTATTTAAATATTGACCATAGACACTTGATTCTTATTTCAATCTTGCCTAGAATACATTGGTCTTAACATACCAAGCTTCCTCCTTTCCTATCATGTTGTCACCTACATGTATATTCCACCTTGCCCATTATCAAATGAAAAACTAGTTCCAAAACCCAATTTCTCTTTCCCTTTCTATTCTTAGGTTCATACATCATCACCTTTCCTATTCCCATAACATCCATCCTTACCATTTTTATATTAAACTTTCTCCCATGGTATCCATTTACTACTTCCTTTCTATCTTTAAAAATCATATCTCTTCTCTCCTTATGGTTATCAGGCTCTCTTTTTGGAAGACTCAATAATGTCTCCATAGTTATCCTACCCATGACTAAAAACAAGAACCAAACTCACAAACAATGAGCGCGCCCTATTCAATAATGGGATTTAATATAGAACAAGAGCCACAAAAACACTAAAATAATCTAAAACAATACCATTCTTCAAAACTCAAACTATTTTTAATTACAAATGCATGGCTCTCTGGCTGTTGTCAAAGAGCTACCTAAATTCCCTTCCTTTAAACTACTATGCACTCTATATCCTAAATCTTATAACTTTTCATCTAGCCACTCTCCTCTATCTTCAGTTACATTGACCTCCTTTATAAAAGAAGAATTAGTGATTCTTTGAGTAGTTGGATAGTTGGTAGTTGTAAAACTAAAACCATCTACCTACCCATTTACATTTGAATAGATCATTACAACATAATTATTAACTTTAATATATTAGAAAATTAACCATTATAAATCATGGTCCCTTAAATTTTAGATGACTTCTTGGTGAAGACTTATCTTTATGATGAAATTGGTCATATTTTAAAAAAAATGTCAATAATGTCAAGGTGCCTCCACACCATACTCCTGGAGTTGAAAGATTTTCATGTCTCGTGGAAATTTCTGGGACAAAGCTTATGTACATGCTTCTATTGTGTTCTCTGATGCTAAAACTTAACCCCACTATTGGAGAGCATATTGGTCGCTATCGACCTTGCCTCATGCTACTTCACAGAAAGTTTGTTTTGTCATCTTATTGACATAAGATGCTAAAAGATGCTTCCCACCTTTCTCTTAATGGTTGCCTACTATGCACCTTCTACCCATCTTTATCTAGTTGGAAATAATACCAAGACCTTTGCTACGATATTTTTGTGAGAACACTTTTTCCTCTTCCATCTTTGATGGAATAACTTGCAATCATTATTTGAAAGCAAACTCTACCCTGGGTATAAGTACAAAGTTGTGTTACCTTTCAAGTTGACTTATTAGAACAATTGAATTTGTGTATTTCTATCTGAAAATCAATTTTGTTCAAAAATATGATCTAGATAAATTCATTGTAGCTAAGTTATACATGGTTTCACACTTTTCCAATTGGAAATGCCAATTAAATGCATGTTTTATACTAGTTTGTATCCACTTACTAAAGTAATCAAATTATTTCAAAAAAGTAGCATTTCAATAACTCTTACTATTTTTATGCTATATTTTAATAACATATAAACACCATTTTATAGAGCTCAAAGTCATGAATATTCTTATATAGAGTTTATAGTATTTTAATTAGGTATACTATATTTTAATTAATAAATTGTACAAGAATGCATTTTAACACTAAAAAAGATGATGATTTTGTGAAGAAAAATATGTTAAATCATATTTAAAAAATTAAAATTATATGGCATTCTAGAGGAGAGAATCCTCTTCTAGAATGTATATTTTTTCTTCTAGTTAAGAATAGATTTATTTTGAAAAATGTGGTGGGAGATGAAAACTATTGATTTCATGTGAGTTAAAATTTGAATCATTATAAAAGAGAAAATATAGATCTAAAGAAATTTTTTATTTTTGAATGTTCTAGATATATATGTTATCTATGTTCTAGATATATATGTTATCTATAACATAGTCTGAAATCAAAGAGAAATAAGTTCATTTCCATATAGTTTTTTTGTGGGAACTACAACCTTAATTTTTAGCATTTTTCAATAGCTAAATATTTATCTATAAAATTTAGAAAAATATATCAATTCTTACTGCAAATAATTATTAAAAATTATAATCATAAACTTCATCCATTTCTACACATTTCATTAATTTACTTCATTATCAAATTCAACATAATAATTCTAGTTTTATGTCATTGAAGGTGAATTGTCATACTTTTCTTAGCCTTTTCCTTTACATAAGGGTGACAAATGTTTGTGCTTTTACCCCCATGCCAAGATCTTTTGTTGGCTCTAATACAACTCTGATGTGACAACCAATATTGCTTTCAAACCCCAAAATCTTTAGGGTCTACACTAGGTCATTCACTTGACCAAATATGGCTTCTACACACCCTATTGCCTCCAAGGATCCTAGTTATCAATTGGATAGTACAAGCTTACTCACAACTTCCATCAACATAGAAATAGCCCAAATGATGATTGGATCTCCCATATGATGAAAAGGACACCTAGGTGTGGCTTATGTCACCCTTCAAGATGTCTAACCCAAAAGAAGGCCACAACCCTAATCAAGTTGCAATCCACAAATTAGAAAGCACTCAAATGCTTGGAAAAAGGCTATAAGGATTAGCCCTCCAAATGCATTCAAACCCTAATATATTGAAAAAATTCTTAAAATTTTCCAAAACAAGTAATAAATCTAGATACTCTTTTTAGAGTTCTTAGAGATTCTGAGGGTCTAGTGATTATGCTTTGATTGTGCAGATCAAGCACAAATTTAGCCTTGAATTAAAGGTTTCAAGGGTTTTCTTGTTGTTTGATGTGCAAATAATTGATTTTTGCACCTTGGAACTCTCACCAAAGCTTCTCCTCAAGGTTGGGGCTATCTCATAACACCTCTTAATTCTCCACATTCTTGGATTGAAGAATAAGACATTTCTATCCACTCCATAGCTCCTTTTCTACTCTGTGATCCCTAACCAAGTTGGTTTTACTTGCCTAGGGCATCAATTTAAAACTAATAGTTGTTCTCTCCATGGGCCCTCCATTATTGTACATGGATTACATGGACTCTAGTTCCATATACCAAGAAACTATACAATGCTTACAGTGGTAAATGGCCCAAGAACCGTATTTGTCCAAGAACCTCTGCTCAGAAAAATAAATTGATAAATTATGAAAAAATGAATCTAAACACACAAAGCTTGGTAAAATAAAGACAAACTAGTTATAGAATCACAAAACAAGTTCTAGTAAATCTTCCAATACTAATAGTACAAAATCTAATCCGTGCACATGACAAGAATTCAAAAAACACAAAATGTCAGTATGAATGTTGTCTACACAGACTATACACAACCAAATTTAGTTTCTCCAACACCTTGAAAAGGTTGATATTTGCCTTATAAATGCTTCCCAAGAGTGTTCCCAACTAAATTTGGTGGCTAAAGATGTCTCATGAAGAAATTGCTCATTTTGCAAGAAAATTGCAAAAGTTGTCAACAACAACTTTACAATACTAGACGATTATGGGAAAAGGTTTGTAGCTTGTTGAATACTTACTTGGGTTTTCCCCCTTACCATTCAAGAGTTTTTCAATGGTTAGAAGTCTCCCTCTACTAATACTTTGGCTATGAGGTTGTGGGATTTCATCCCCCCATTCCTTTGCTGGGGCATTTGGAAGGAACAAAATGATAGGGTGTTTAGGAGTAAGGAAACTAATTAAGGTCATATATTATACAAGATTAAGAATATGGTGTCTAAGAATAATAGATCCTATGAAAATGACACCAACCTTAGAATACCTAGGAATAATTAGTATTTTAGAAAAGGAAGTTGGATGGTCTTATTCTTGTTCAAAATGGTCCTAACCTCAAGGATTTGGCAAGATGGGATTTTCTTCCTAAGGATTGGTGTAGGATTAACTCTAATGGGGCTTCAAAGGGAAACCTAGGAATAGTAGGTTATGGTTTCATCATTGGGAATATGAATGGGGATAGATTGGGTGGAATAGCCATTACTTTTGGGATTCAAACTAACCATGTGACTAACCATGTGACTGAAGAAAGTGTGGCCCTCTATGGTCTTAGCTATGCTAAAATTTTGAATTTGAATTAGATTTGTATTGAAGGGGACTCCCTTAATATAATAAATTGCCTTAATAAAGTTACTAATCCTTCTTGGACTATTAATATTATAATAGGAAAGGTCATTGATCTTATTAATTTCTTTGAAAATTGTGTAGTCACTCACAACTATAGAGAAACTAATCAAGTTGATAACTAGGTGGCTAATGTGACATGCAAGAGTGATGAAAAGCTAATTTGTAATCAAAGTGATATTATTCCATTTAAGGGGCTTTTATTGATTGAGCATGACAAAGCTAGAAGGAAACAAAAATGTTTCATTAATGATGAATATTCTATCAAGGAGTAATAATGATATAGGTAGGATTAGAAAGTGATAGGTTATTATGAGAAAGATAGTGGAGGATTGGGAAGTGATAGGTTATTATGAGAAGGATAGCACATGATTGGGAAGTGGAAAGTTATTATGAGAAGTACAATGTATTGTCATTCATTACCACATGGATTGTGGGAATTTTTTCCACTAAAATCCTTGGCTATGATTTTGACTTTGGTCTTTCATTGTAGTGGGTGTTTTTGAGAAGTGAGAGCCACTATTTTAGTGTGAAGACTATGAGAGGAAGGAGAAAGAGAGTTAAACTAGCGAGCTGCAAAGAATAGAAGAAATTGAATGAGATTTGGGACATTCTGGAGCAAGGCAATTTCACAAGATTTATGGAGAAACTAAAAGGTAGTAACCCTTCCATTACCCAAAAATTCATCAAAACTTGGAAATATAGGAGTATATTTGTGGGTAATCAGAGGATGGAGGTTTCTGAAGATATTATTGTTGAAGCAACAGAATTGACACAGAGGGTATTAACTTCTACAGGGATAGGAAACTTTCATATTGGGCGATTGAAGAGTTTGTGGAAATGGCTAAGGAGTGCAACAGGTTGGTAAAAACTGGGAATTCATACTTTAGCCTTAGCTCCATTTCTCACCCTTGGATATTTGTTATGTTTACGGTGAGAGAGTATCTCACTTTAGATGGCCACTTTACTAAGATATATGGACACCATTTTATATTGGTTAACCATTTTAGTCATAAGGTTAGGCTAAACTTACCCTTCTACCTCAGACAATCTTTGGGTAACACTATTTTAGCCATTCAAAATGATCTTGAGGGTGATCATGCTTGTCATGAGGAGTTAATGGTTTTAGTTATGAACCTTATGAATCCAAAAAAGTGGATAGGCCTTGGCAGAGCAAGAAATTTTTAAATTATGAGATGGAGGGAAGTAAACCAAAGGAGGAATTTGATGAGGATATAGAGGATGAAATTGCTAAGGTGGAAATGAAGAAGATGAAGAAATGTGATCTAGGGGGCTCATTCAGGATGTAAATGAAGGATAAGGAGATTGCTTTTGAACAAGATAGTGATTTTGAAGAGTAGTAGGAAGAGGGTAATTAGATGAGAGGAACTTTGAGCAAGGTTTTGGGATACAAGGGGATAAATGTGGAAAAGGAATTTTTCCCCCTCTAATGATGAACTCCTAATTAAGAGGATGGAGAGAAAAAGGGAAACAGTGCTTGCTCAGTATGTGGATATTGAGAAAGAACTTAAGGAGATGGAACTAGATAGGAACAAACATGGGGCATGAGGACTACCTTGAGCATAATAAGGATGAGGAAGACTAGGGTTTTCTTAAGAGAATTTTTGTTAACATAGGGATAATGATGAAGGATATTGACACTCTAAAGTAGAAAATGTAGGATATCTTGAGGGATTTTGATCAGCTTAGCAAGATGGCAAGGGGGGAGAGAACATTGGGTCAACACATTGATAGAATTTTTGAGATTATGGGAAACATTGAAGAGGTAAAGAATTTGATGAAACATGTGCCACCACTTGAAGCCAAGAATAGAAATTTAGATCAGTTGGGAAAAGATCTTTAAAAAAGAGTGGATGGACTAGATACTAGAGTTGGTAACTTAGATAATACGGTTAAGAAATTGACCAAACAAAACTACACTATCTTGAAAATTGTGGCTGACAACTTTAACACTCTATTGAACAAGCTTGAACATGGTAAAGGCCAAGACACTAAAGTTATGAAAGAGGAATAGTGTTTGAGCATTAAAAAAAGGGCTAATTCCAAGAAGAAAGAGGGTGTAGAAGAAAAAAAACCTGATGTAAAATCAGCTATAGAAAACATGAACATCCTAGCAGACCAAGGTGTGAATCTTCTAAAGACTCTATAGTTGTCTTGGGGCTGTCTTTTTGCTTTCCTTTTGCTATCTTTTCATGCATAGTTGTATTTTGGCCTCTTGTTTTTAGCTTTTCTATTTTTTTACACATTTCACAATGAGGCCTTCTATTTTTCTAAGCTACTCTGCTCTTGTTTCTCTGATATTTTGTACAAGGTTTCAGGTCCTTTAAAACTTATTTTCACGTAATCAAAACTTTGCAAGAATGAGCAATTTTTGAAATTGTGCATATTTTCTTCTCAAATTTGCTCTATTTTCTACCAAACCATGAAAAAGGCCTTACATAGATGAAAAACACATAATAAGGTCCCCTAAACACCTACTTGGCCTATTTAACCTTCAAAACTCAAAAATGCTCTATTAAGCCAAATGAGCAATTCTGAGCAACTATGAGCAACATTGCCATTTTCGGCTCTTGCAATCTATCTATCCACATCCTAAGACCAAGTTAGTCCTCTTATTAATATAGTGATTTGGCTAGCATCACTACAAGACAAAACACCAAAGAAGCCCTGGGTGTATCACTAGCCTACCTAGGTGCTCCTGTACCATACTCCCAAAGTTATACCTAATGGAAACATGTCCAAGGGAATACAAACCTTCTTGATCTCTATTTTAGAAACCCAAGTAGCCTTGAAAGTTGGATTTCCCTGTCATTGGATGAGGTGCTATATATATACCTTGTGCCTTGTAGACTTCTTCACTTTGGAATCTAAGACTTCTTCTACCTCCAACTTGTTGATACTAGGTGTTGCAGCAAGTTCAATGTCTACTTGAACATCTAGATTGATCTAAGTTAATGTACTTTTGAATGCCACCAATTCTTGTACATTGAAAATAGGGGATATGCCTAGATGTGATGGTAAATATATGTTATATGCATTTTCTCCATACTTTGTTGGATAAGATGACAATATGGAGGTTGTGTGAAGAAGCATGAAACAAGGTGGATAGTGGCTAGTATGTGCCTCAATGATTGGAGTTCATTGCAAGATTTCCATAGAAGCATGAATAATTAGCATTTCCATGAGAAATGGAAATCTTTTAAGCCTAGGAGTATGGTGCAGGAGCACCTCATCTCTTGAAATTTATGACAAGTTTCATAATATTGTATTATCTTAGTAATTAAGGTTTTGTAGGATCTTGTCTAAGAAATATGGAAATTAGTTAAAATTGCATTATAATGTACATAAAAATGGGTCCTAAGACATTTGTAACCATTTATAATTGTCTATTATTAGACAACATGATGTATTCATTGAAATGGTTATGAGGAGACATTAAATTTCATAGCTCCCTAGAATCCCTTTAGGGACAAACATGTAACCTAATAGGATGGAAAGTGGATAGTCATAACTATCCAAGATGCTCTTTAATAGGCACATTTATGTAATTGAAGGTGTAGATA
This sequence comes from Cupressus sempervirens, assembly GCA_028749045.1. Taxonomy (NCBI): domain Eukaryota; kingdom Viridiplantae; phylum Streptophyta; class Pinopsida; order Cupressales; family Cupressaceae; genus Cupressus; species Cupressus sempervirens. The sequence goes on from CM053792.1 coordinate 434,142,833, forward strand.
GAGAAAGAGAAGAATTACAAGAGAGTGAACAAAAGATTAGAAAAGAGTCATTACTCTAGCCTTCATCCAAAGAGCCAAGCTTGTTAATGTATGCAGTTTATAGTTTAATGTATTTTAGTTTCTAAATATTGGTGCTGCTAATCTTTTTGTTCTCTTTTTTTCTTGTCTAAATTCTATGCAAGTTGGTTTTGCTTTAATAGTGGTTAGAATTGAGTTTCTTAGTAGTCTTGAATGGACAATGATAGGAGTATTTCATTTGGAAAAAGAATTGGTTTTAAACCTACTATATTGTACTTTGGAATACATGAGTGTAAAGCTTTGGGTGATATCAAATTCGAAAGATATTCTAGTTAATATTATGCATATCAATTCAATAATAGTATCAAGTTTCATAGTCTTCTTGGGGATTCTATGTGTATTTCATGGTTATTGGATTTTTTATAGTGTTATTATGATTTTTGAATGTATCCAAGAAAGTCGACTATTCATTGTAAAGACAAATAGTTTTAAGAACTGTTATACATCTATTTGGATAGAACTAGTTTCAAATGTTGAAATAACTATCAACACTTGGTGTGACTGAAGGTGGGAAGAACATCATGTTTTTTTTCATTTCTTAGAGGAAAGGTGGTGATTTCCTCACCTAAACTTGATAATGGGAATGGGGTCACTACAAAGCATGTTCTTGTTTGCATTCAGTAGTGGAAGGGGAGGAACCAGTAAATGTAAGCTTGTGGCATTTCCATGTTTTAATGTGGATGAGATTGGTGCCAGTTATGTATCCCTAATGCCATCAGGTTTTTGATGTTGAAAAGGTGGTGGCATCAACATCTTGACTCATAATTGAAAGAGATATAATGAAGAGGAATGGGGGGAGAAAGAATTGGATAAAATTAAGGAGGAAGCTTGGTGGTAGTTGTGGAAGCCATGGTATATTAGTTTGTAGAGATTTATGATGTATAGTTTTAGGGTTTTTGGATTCTGAACCATGAACCAGAGAGTGAAGCATAGAGCTATGTTTGAGAAAAGAGAGTGTTTCTATAGGAGAATTACGTCATTTACCTTTGTATTTTCATTTTCCTCTAAGTAGTCTTCTAGCCAACAATTCTCCAAGCTCATCAAGGTAATCATCAACTTCAATATCACATTCTACATGCATTCCTTTCTTTTTCCTCTTTGATCCATCAAGGGCTAGTTGTGATTGGAATGAAAATTCAACACTAGCAAGAGAAAAATTATCAAAGTTTGACAATTTAAATGTAGTAATTCTACTAATTACACTATCCAAGGTCTAATCATTACTAGGTGTACATCTCAATTCTTGAATTGTAAGTACTCTAATTACATATCTAGGAAGTAAATTCCTCAATATATTGCTTATCACAATATTATCACATGTGTCTCATCTAGCTCCTCTGATTGCATTCACCACTTCTTTGATTTGGCCATAATATTGTATAATATTCTCACCTTATATTTCATTCTCATGTCATCAAATTTTCCTCACAAGCTTTGTACTTTAGCTCTCATTAAACATTTTTATCTCCTCCATGGGTTTTTACCAACTTATCCCACATTTTCTTTGTAGTTGTTCAATCTTTCAAATCATCAAATTCTACATAACTTAGGGTTATTACAAGTTTAATCATCATTTGGTTGTTCTCATGCTTCTCTTTAAATTGTTCAATAGTCATAGGTATAGGCACCTCAATATATTCATTATCTAAGTAGTATGATGTGGAATTGACAATACCATGTAAGTGCAATCTCATTAGTCTTTGTCATGCTAGGAAGTTCTCCTTATTCATCTTAGGTATCTCTCTTGTATAAATTGATCTTTATCTATAAGTCATTTAGACTATACATACAAGCAACTAGGCTTTGATACCAATTACATTATGGTGTTTTAGAATAATTGAGAGGGGGGGTGAATCTATTGTCCTTTGGTCTAGGTGTACCAATTCAACTTCAATTTTTCGTGCAATTTCTTAGCTGTATGTTTTCTATATGTTCCATTTTTTAGTAAAAGAGGTATTTAAAAATAGATTACATAAAATAACATCTACACATGTAAATAATACTTTGACAGTGAGATTTAACACGGAACCTCAATTTGGGAAAAACCACCTAGTGTTGTGCTATCAATTATTCACTCTTCTAAAGTGAGCTTGGTTAAGAGCCAACTCTTTTAAAGGTTATACAATAAATTATTAAATGTGACCTTGCTAAATGATTTAATCACCCCTTTAGGAGTGGTCTTGTTAGAGGAATATGGATCATTTCATTAAAATGATACCTTGATTAAAGGATCTATAAAATGACTATTGAATCAACCTTGATTAAAAAGTTTAGACTCCCACAATGGTTGGAATGTAACACTAGGTTTGATCTATAGAATACAACTCCCTTTGTGAATTTAGATCTCTTTTTTCTCATATGTTGGTTCATTAACCTCCATTCACATCTCTATCATTGATCTTCTTCATATTCCTTCAAGAAATCATACTTCACCAAATTCTTAACACTCATCTTTTGTTATTTTTTTCATAGATTTTTTGAAAGACCACCAATCAACAATGGACCAACCTTTAAAAAAAATCTTTTATGCCTTCTCAAATAGGTAATTTGACCTTATGTTCCTTAAACATCATTGTTGATCTTAGGGTTAGGTTAGATCCATTATGTCCTTCCATCATTTTATTTTCCTTCTTCTAGAAACTTCTAATCAAATCCTTTCCTTTGATCACATAGAAAACTCTCTTCATCCATTAAATAGCTAACTCATAAATCTTTATCATCCACATTCTTTGACTAATTCAAAATTTCAACTATGTCATCCTGAATCTCAATTCTCTAACAAACTATGATTTTTGTTGTCACTCAACAATCATTGTGTTCTTTTTCTCGATCATCACTATGTAGCTCAACATACACTATATTTTCTTGCTTGGAATCACAAGCTCACTTGGGCATTACTATGGTAAATTTCTATTAACACTTTTTCATACACTTTCTTGGCAATAACTAGCACTCGACTTAAATTGCATATTTGGCTTCAACCAAAATTCCTTAATCTTATGTTTCAGCTCCATTGACCGACCAACACTAATACTTGGTCAATTTTATCCTTTTGACTTGTTCCAACTCTAAGCTTCATCCAACTATCTTCTTTACTTCATGTAGTAATTAAACAACACATTATCTTGTCAATGACTAACTTAATAAGTGCCCATTGTATTTCTATAATACTTAACTTCTTATCACTTATCAACATCACTAGCTCACCTTACTATCTCTTCTTTTCAAATCCTCTTCATCAATCATATGATATGGCACTCTACACTATTAATAAATGTCTCTCAAGTTGTTTGACACTTTGTCTCACCATTACATTTGACATTAATGACAAATATAACAATTCCTCCAATTGTAGTTTCCAATAGAATGATGTGTGTGAAGAGCCAAAGTATAAATTACAACCATAAATCACCACACAAATAGACATGGTAGATGCCTAATTAGTAATTCAATGTAGGATTTTATTTGTTAGTGATATATCTTCTTTTTATCATTGCAAAATTGCAAAAGTTAGAGAGCATGAACTATGTAAGGTGTATGGGGAAATGTGTATTGATAGAAATATAAAGGACAAGTATAAGCATGTGGAAGCAATAGGTCTTATTCATGCCCTACTTTTTCTAAAATATTTCAAGGCAAACTTGATGATGACAGTGTTAAGTAGAGTGCATGACATGCACATGTGGCTAGATGAGAAAATGAAGATTACATAAGATGTTATTCATATAGTCACCAACTACCCTATTATAAAAAAGGTCAAAACCATTCAAACAATGTCTAAAATGAAATGTAAGAGAATATAAAAGAACAATGGGATAGACAAGGTGTAAAGTGGACACCATATTTGATTTAGAGATAAAATTAAGAGTGTATGTGGTAACATACAATATCTTTCAATATATGAGGCTCAACAGTGTATTGTGCATGGTAGTGTACACAAGGTATAAAATTTTGTTGAAAGGATGCAAGTGCAATTTTGCAAAGCTATAACTAAAGAAACTTGAAGACAACATGAAGACTATCCAAGTTTATAGGTCAAATACATGTGAGTACAGTTCCCTTCTAGTATGCATTTTCTTTTATATGCAAAACTCTTTCCCATCTATTGGTCAAATGAACTGGAAGATGGATATCCCAGTAATTTATCAAATTAATTAGTATATTCAGGCACTAGGAGTTAATTTTGAAAGTCTTATGAATGAATACTTTGAGAATTTTAAGTTGAGAATGAATCAAAGATTTAGGATACCCCCAATGTTGGCTGAAAAACATCATAATGATGTTTTTTTCTAGTTGACACTAATAATAAACTTGTAAAAGTTGTATTGTCAAGGGTTGCATGGCTTGAACCCATGGACTATGAAGTAAACATAGATCAGGCCACCAAGGCAATTGAAGCTTTGTTCAATGAGACAATTAATAAGGATTTCCCATTATTTAGGGCATATGAGGAGAATAAGGAAAAGATAAAAACTATTATATTGGTCATCAAAATTAGAAATAAATCTCAGAAGATGTTGAGTACACTTAAGAGCACATTCGGTGGAAATGAATCTCACAAATTATTAATGGTCACTAAAGGGAAGAATGAAGATGACATAGGAGAAGAGGGAAAAGGAAAATTAATAGTTAATTTTTATCCAAAAATAGTAAAATACTAAAAGGCAATAAAATACCTACAAATACTCCCATAAGCCAAAAGAATACAAGATCAAGAACCCAAGTTGCACAAGAAGTTACTCCAACATTAACGAAGGGCACTATTAAAATCACAATACTCTAATTTTTATGATGACAAAGTTCAAATGTACACCAACAGTGTTAGGAGATCAAGTCCTAGATGAACTATATCAAAGAGTTGATAGTCAATGGAATTATGCACTTAAAACTAAGGAGATGAGAAGTAGATCATTGGAAAAGATTATGCCAAATTTTGGTCTAGAAGATATAATTGAAGCTTTGGAGAAATAAAAGACTAGATTTTTATAGAAGAATAGATCCATTTATGTTTTACCCAATAATTTGTAATTGTAAGATGAAGATTCTAAGAGAATCTAGAGGCAAGTCTATAATAGAAATGATCCAAAGGAAACTTTTAATGTCAATAATACTCAAACCAAGAAATATGCTGAAATTGACAATAACGAAGATGATTATATCAGCATAACCCCATGGTTATTTAAAGATATAGTGTATGAAATGGTTGGTGATGTAATAGGGAAGAAGGAAATTGTTACCATTGAAAATATGATGGATGTGGATTTTGTGGAGCAAATGAAGAAGAATGAATATATTATAGTAATTACCATGTTGGATACCAAGAGGACATCACTTACCAAGCCAACACATGTACAATACATTGATGTGATATAGTTATAAAAAAAAAAAAAGAGTTCCCCAAGCCAAATGAACAAAATATAAATGATATTCCTATTGGTTCCTTACATATGTTAGAAAATACTATCTTGAGCTCAAGGGATATAAAATGAATGTATATACAGAGTAACAATCTCAATAAAAATTAGCTCCAAGAGATTATTAAAAGTTAAGATACATGAATTATTGAGTGATAACCACAAGAAGAATGAAGAAGTGAATACATCATCAAGCATGGATGTAGTACCAATTGTAATTCCACTTACTATATTTGATGTTGAATCATTAATATAGGTAGAAGAACCACAAAAATACACTAGAACCACACTATGAAATTTGGAGATTCAAGCTCTCATTACATAGAACATTTCATTGAGAACTAGTAGAGGAAAGAAGCTCAAGAGAAAGAGGAAGGAGTACCATGCATTCAAGTCAAACCAACATTGGAAGAGGAAATTAACATATCGAGCTAGGATCCAAACACTTTGGATGGTGATTGAATGAAAATTTACACCTAGTTGTGTGAAAGAAAGAAATAACAAGCTAGACTATAGAAAGAGCATAAGAAAAAATAGGCACTTCATGATGTGAAAGATATATTGCTTGAGGTTTTGCCAAAATTTTAATTTAATGACAAAGCCCCTATATTGGACCAACTTATACAACTTTTTGATAATTTAAACAATCCAAATATTGACACCCAATCCAATTTGGTATAGAGAAATGAAAATAAAATTGAGCATAAGGTATTAGAGAAGATCTTTATCAAAATTGCTATTGAAATACCTACGTTATCTGCTTATGTTACTGAATTAGAGACTATTTATAAAAAGAAATGTCATTTTTTCAAAAAGTGTGTGATATTCCTTCTATTGCAAAAGATGTTAAGAATAAAATGGAGAAGATGAATGAAGACATGAAAGAAAGTGTAGATGAACTAAAAATCAATCCAAGCACATCATCAATGCACTCTAGCATAGTAAGATTTCTCATAGGACTTCAACATGAGTTACTATAGTACAAGAGAAATTTGAAAATCAAGATAAATGAAATTCAAGATTCACTATTATCTTAGCTATAAGTTTTGAAAATTCATATTGAAGATGCCAAGGATCTCATAGCCAACCCTAGTCTTTCTATAGTTGGTCACTTGGTTGGTCTTGTGCCTAAACCTAGAGTTAAGATGAAAATTATAGAGGTGATAAGGTCCAACTAGGAAAACACCTTAGAGAGCATATTGAATAATCATAAGTATTTTTTGGATCACTTTGAAATACTCCCAGATAATGTATTTTTCAATGCTAAGAGTTGTTTTAACATAAGTATCAAAAAAGGGGAAAAATATATATGTGTGTCATCTTAGTATGTATTTTTTTTGTACGTATTTGTTGATCTTAGATTGGTTTTGACAAGTGAGTGTCAACACACTAAATCCATTTACTCAATTCATGCCAAAAAATTAATACATGTCAAGCAAAACATGTAAATACTATACCATGTCAAGTTGCAATGACTGTTAAGTCACTTATGTGCTGAACTACTCAAGTGCTAAGTAGATCAACCATATTGAGTGATTAAGGAGCTGAGTAAATAGTGGATGCCGAGTAAGGAAAGTGTCAAGTCATAATATATGGAACAATTCATGCTGAGCATATGCTGAGTGACATAGTTTCGACATTTTTTTTTTAATGGCACAAACAACTATGTAAACTATTTCTGAGCTGACTTAAGGATAGATTATGATCTTTTGGAGATAAGAATGAATCTCTATGTAGATTCCCTATGTAATTACATGCATCTAATTAGAAAATGGGAAGGTTTAGTCAACAAAATAGATGAATCTCATCCATAGATTCATACCCAGCCCTAAGCCACCTAAGTTTTCTTAAGGTGGACGAAGCCCTAAACTCTTTACAAGAGATGGATGGGTGAATAATTAAATTAGAAGAGAAAATAAGATAGTTTGTAGAGAATTCAAGGTAACTTAGAAGTAAGAGTGAATTGTAGAATCAGTTAGAAGAATAGATGATAGAGAGAAGTATATAGCATTGATACATCTAATCATGAAGGATCAATTAGACATTGTGTAGAGGTGGTCTGTTATCAAGCAAGCAAGTGCCACTTGCAAGATCTATGCTAAGACATTTTAATAGGTGATTTTAGTTAACTATCTTAACATAGTAGTCCTAACAGGCTGTGTGAAATCCTTTAATAGGGTGTTTACTTAATTGTAGTTTGAAGTCCTCTAACCAAGCACACTTCTAATAGGGTGTTGAAATCCTCTAACAATGTGATACCTAACAGTCTTTTTATACCTTTAATAGGGAAAACCTTTCACAAGGTAGACCATGATTCATGATCAAATCATTATAACCCTCATTGGATACACTTTATTATTGTAGTAATGAAGATTTGTGAGTGTCATCCCTGCCCCAATTTTTCCTTCTCACTTGGAGGGTTTCTAGGTAATTGTATCTGGTGTTATGTGTGTGATTGATTTCATGTTTACATGATTTAGATGCATATTATTTACATGTTATTTCAATATATTAAATGCATGTGATGAATGAATGGTGAAATTTTTATGGGTCCTAGTTTAAACTCCTGATTCACCTCCTCCCCCCCCCCCCCCCCCAAAAAAAAAAAATTTAATCTCTTCCCACTTGTAATTCCAACAATTGGTACCATAGCCTTGTTCTTAGAAAGAGAAGCTTTGCAACTTTGAGGAAAAATATTGAAATGGAAGTATAGAAGTTGGGAAAGACTATTTAGAACTAGGGGATTGAAATACATCTCATACTACATCAATTGAATGAGTCAAGAGAGAAACTAGAGAAATCCTTGAAGAGAAGGAAAGAGATTGCTATTGCAGAGAATGACACACTATACAAAGAGATAGACACTACTAAGCTATTTACAAATGGTGATTCCAATAAATTTGATGCAGTAGTTGTAGATCTAATGGAAAAGAATAGAATCCAAGGTGGGGAAATCAGAAATCTCAAGCTAGAACAACAATCACAAGCTATAATACTATGTGAGGTGACTAAACAAAAGAAGAAAGCCATGATTGAAGAAGAAAAAAGAATTTTGGCAAATAGATTGGAGAAAAGTCAATAGATTTAACCAAAATCTCCAACATGCAATTGGATACTCTAAGTTAGATGATGAATGCCAATTATGAGTTAAATATCAAGAACATTGAGATAACTGCACTAAAGTTGTAGTATGAACAATTGTAGAGTGACCTAAAAAGAGAAAAGGAATTTGCTAAAAGTCTTAACAAGCCAAATGAAGCCATGAAATACTTTAAGAAATTATTGAGACCCCTAGATCCAAAAAAAATACATTAGGATTGGGCTACACATGCACTAAAGAGAGAAAATCATCCAAAGTCATGAAGAAAGAAACATCAAAGGTAAGAACTCCAAACCTACTTGTCATATTTGTGGTAAGAAAGGACATGATGCCAGTGTGTTCAAGAGCAAGAATAAAAATTAGAATTTCAAGCCTAAGAACATGACTCATTGTCATAAGTGCAACAAGCAAGGCCATCAAGCACATTAATGTAGAACCAAGACCATGCATAAACAAAGATTTGAAGGATATTTCTACAATTTTTAGAAGTATGGACATAAAGCCTTTGAATGAAGATCCAAATCCATGTTGTCATCAAACAAGCCAACAAAGGTAAGAAATAATAAAAAAATTTATAATAGGGATTATACTGTGAGATATAGTTTTCATTATTGTCAAGAATATAGACATATTCCTGAGAATTGTATTAGGAGACACTTCAGTGGTAACTAAAAAAGGTAGTTGAATCAAACTACATATTTTGGCTATTTGAAGACTAGTCACATTAGTAAGCATTGTCCAACTAGGTCAAAGGCACCAAGTTGTGAATTTGATAAAGGTAAAGGCAAGGCAGATGTTGAACACATCAAAAATGAGATGAAAAAGACACGGGAAAAGAAAGATTCTTCCATCATATCAAATGGAGAAGGGATCACTTCACCTAATGGGTCAAGTGATCACACCTTATCAAACTAGGCAATCAAGAGGTATGTGGGACTAATATTCAAGTATTATATCATACATCAATTCTAAAGAAGATAGTACTAAAAAAACTACATTAGCATGGATAAAGATGCCAGATGTTGAAAATTCAAGTTAAATCTTTAAGTTTTTTATGTTGTTTTCAAGTATGAAAAATCTCCTATGTATTCCAAGTGGAATATTAGTTGATTTTTAACTCATAGTAGCTGTTGAGTGGTGGAAGCATCTAATGAATGCCAAGTGATTTTGAAATTGAGTTGATGCCGAGCTTATAGCTATATAAGCACTAAGCATTAAATACAAGGTTTTCAAAGGGTATATGATCAATTTTATCTCATTATTCATCATTTCAAATTATAGCAAGAGCAAGTAGAGTAGAAGGCATTTCAAAAACCTATCCAAAGCATTTGCAAAGAATTTAGCAATGATTTCACACTAATTTATCAAATTTCACAAGGTATTTATCATAAGATGAGCCATGCAATTTACTTTTGCATAAACCCTATTTTGATAAAATGGAATCTAGTTCAAAAATGTTGGGAAGGAAGTTTTGAATGTTTAGCTTTTTAGTAATGAAGTTAAACAACCCATATTTAAAGTCATTCCTGACATCGCCTATAAATAAGATCCTTTTTAAAAATTGAATGGATAAGAATTTTACTAAACCAAATTCACGATGGTTCTTTATGGCTAGACAGAGGACAAATCAAGATCATCAAGAGAATAATTCATAGGGTAGCTAGTTGTCCAACCCTAAATTGGCCAAAGACACTCAGAAGTGATTCCAAGGAAGCAATTCAGAAGAACACTAGTGCAAAATGGAATAAGAGAGGTATGGCTATAGGTACCATCACTAATCCACTGCTAAACTTTGTTGTAAGGGTAATCTCTCATAAATTATATCAAGCTAGTAGATTAAATAGTGTACCTTGCATAGCTATGGATATTGGCTACAAGATTGTAAAGAAAGATCATACATATGATATGGTAGAGTTACAATTACAAAAACTTATGAAAAATCTTGGAGCTATCAAGAAAAACAAGAGTGCACAATACAAGTTTGGTTCAATATTGATTTGCATATTCTTATATGTAGAGAATACATTTCCCTCTTTTGGTACTATAGGGTGGAAGACCAATGGGTCAATTGTAGTGCAAATCAATGAGTTCATTGAGGAGATGGGAAACCTTGATGACAAGTTACTTTAAAGATTTTAAGAAATCAATGAGGGAAAGAATGAGGATACTAGTTTCTTTGGTTGAATAACACTATTTGACATATGTTTTCTTGTTGATGCTTATTAACTTTGGTGCAAGTTTCCACACCAAGGGTAATATGGTTAAGACCACTTGGGTATGAAATTAATGTTGATGTAGCTTTAGTAGCCATTACAACACTACTAGTAGAAGAAATAGATAAAAGTGCAAAGATATTTGGCAACTATGAGATGGTAAAATCAAAGACCATGGAGTTGAAAACTAACTCCACACTCAAGAAGGAAGATAAGCTGGTTAAGAAGTTGAAAGTAAAATTTGGAGAAGGTGTAGAAGAAGAAGAGGAAGAAGAAGAAGATGATTAAGAGGAAGAAAAAACACAAGAACCTCTAGCTCTAACCCAAGTCATAGGAGAAGACAAGGAGGAGGAGGAAATTTAAGGTGCCAAGGGAGAAGAAGTCAAGGAAGCACCTACACATGCCAAGAAAAAGAAGAGGAATGCTAAAGCATAGCCAGTGGCAAAAGCAAAGAAAATTGTCAAGCCTAGCCCAACCAAGCTGACTACTCCTACCACTAGAGCTAGCACATGTGTTACAACTTAGAAGGCCAAGGAAAAGATAAAGCAAAAATGGCAAGGTGGCCAAGAGCAAAAAATACAAAGAAGAAAGTATGTGGCACAACTAGATTCAGATGAAGAAAGGATAGAATCAAATGAAAATAATCAATTTAAAGTGGTAAGTCACAATCCTTTATATGACCTTGAAATTTACATGAAAATATCAAAAGCAATGCAGATTTATCTAGTATGAAACATATTGATTTTGCTAAACTTGGAAAAGAAGACAAAAACCAACTGGAAGAGGCATTATATGCCATGATGTCTAAGTTTAAAAATAATACACTAGAATTTGCTAATACAATACCAAAAGCTTTATATGATATTGTTGAAAAAAAATGGCATTATTGTCTAAATTTAGAGAAAGAAATTAGGGAAACTACATTGGATCAAGTAATTCCAGAGTTGACAAAGGGGAAAATTGCTAAGGTTGTTAAAAGTTATGTAGCTAGGTTTACACCTAAATATAGAGCCTTCAGCATTCTTCAAAATAGCATTGAAGATGTGGTCAAAAAATTGACCCAAATATGGAAACTTATCTATGGGTTGACCACTATGAAACAAGGAGAAGTTGACCCTTTAGAAGGTAAGGATGATGATAATGATGATGAAAAGAAAAATGATGATAAAGATAATATAGTTAGGGAAGAAACAAAAAATTAATATGGTGACAAGGCAACAACTGAGCAATAGAATGTGCAAGACACACAAGTGCCAAGTGTTAGCCCCCTCATGGCAAAAGTGTAGCAACTAAAACTATAACTGTAAAGGATGTTTCTAAAAATGTAGGTTAGAACATCAATCTACTTACTGAAGAAGACTTGAAGAAGATTCTAAACCAATCTACACTCCAAACTAAACTCTGTGAAAATCCAATTTTGGTCAGTGTAGAAGAATTGCAAAAGGTAGTAATTGAGGTCACAAGGGAAAATGTGAATCCACAACAACCAATTTCTATCACACCTTTAGTTACTAATGTACAACCTTTGACTCAAACAATAATAGATATCTACCAAGGTTGATACACATGTTAAATATGATACTATTGAGAAGAAGGCAGTACAAGAGAAAGATATTGCATGAAAATAAAAAATAGGATAGATAGATTCATCTATACCTAAAGAAAAAGAACAAGGTTTTATTAAAGTCATAGTGATAGATTAGGGAAAGCCTAAAGAGCATGATTTAACACCTAAGGTGAAGGAACAAGAATCCATCCAAGCACTAGTAACTCTACTAGTATCTGGTACTCCTTCTACATAGGTTCTTCAAAAGCTGAGCATGGAAGCCATTCCATTACAAATCTCAGTGCCAAGCCCTAGCTCATTAATGATTGATAAGGTAATTCACTATGGAGACATAAGCCTTGATGAAAAAATTGTGATTCCAAAATTTGACTATGACACCATGACATTGGAGCAAATAGGCATTTTGCAATAGGCATGAGAAAAGAAAAAGCATGAAGAAATTCTTAGGAGAGAACATAGGTAGAAGCAAGCACTCCAAGATATTAAAGACATCTTTTTAGATGCATTCAGTCTACCAACTCCTAAAGAGACCAAGCCACTGATAGAAAAATTGACAAATACAGTGGAAAATGTTCGTAATGAATACCTTGATACTACTGCAAAACTTTTACAATGGTCTAAGAAGAAGTTTCAAGGAAAGGTGAATGAGAAAATATCTATTGAAATAGCACTAACTCAAGATGCAGTGGAAACTAAAGTTGATGAGGTGAAGAAGGTACTTGAGAATATATTCTCACTATACACAAAGCTATGTGATCCTACACTCTTAACTCAAGAGACTAGGAGTCATATTTCGAGTCTAGAGAGAAACCTCAACATATTAGGTACTAAGCTACCTCATAACCCATCTCAAAGTAAGAAGCATTTTAGAACATTGCTTCAAACACAAAGTCAATTAGCTATACTGATAGTAGATGAGGTTAGTATAAGAGCCAAATTGACATGTGTATAGGCATCCCTTACCCCACACATGGAGATACTACACAAGGAACTAGGTTATGCCAAGACTCTACTAAAGAAATACCCTAATTTTTCTACTTTAGATGGACTAGTGGACCTTGCTACCAAGCTTGCAATCCAAATCAGGTCATTGGATGTTGCATGTGACAACTAGGATGCAAACCTCAAGATCATAATCAATGTCCATAAATCCTTTTTGGAGAAACACACTATAAGTGTATAGCCCATTTGATATAAGTGTCAAAAAGGGGGAGAATAAAGCAAGCAGGAGATATAACAAGAAATGAGGGAGAACAAAGAAAGGAGGAGATAGAAATAGAGAAAGAATAAAGAATGGGGAGATTCATTTTTCAAGAGGGAGATATAACAATAAATGGGGGAGAACATGTTGGCGCTAAAAAATGGCATGGTCAATTTTGAGCACCATTGAGAAAATTGAGCCCTATGAGCGCTTTTAAATGAGATTGTACTTGGTTGTACCTCTGAACCCCAAGTGGTGTTTCATGTTTCTAAAACCTTTCATTTAGTGGTTCTATGCATTCCATGAAGTTAAATTGACATTTTGAACCATTCTGCGAAGTCCCATTTTGAGCTAGTGTCAAAATTTGCAATTTTGCCCAAGTGTCAAATAGCAACCAAAGGCCCAGTTTACATTTGAATATCTTTTACCCATGAATGTTTCATGACTTACTAATTTGGGAGTGTTTAGTGTCCATACCAAAGAACCTATGTTTCAGATTTTGAGTCATTTTGAGTCCATTTGACTAGGTTTGAATCCCTCAAAGTTGGTAGTTTACTGTTTTCATGCTGATGCAATTTGTTCACATTCTTGGGAAGCCCTGTTTGTCATGTTATAACTTTGACCTAGTTGACCTGAATGCTAAAATTACTTTTGCATTGCATTGTAGATATCAGAGACTTGTTATGTTTCAAGTTTCAACTCTTGACGAATCCATTTGATCAATTTTCAAACTTGATTCCAAATGCAATTTCTATCTTTTACTGGTGTTGCATTTGCAGATTTTTCGGAAGCCCTGTTCATGATGTTATATCTTGAAATCCATGATTTCTTAGATCGAATAGATTGTACCACTATGTTTTCCTCTAAAAATAATTTAAGTGTGCTAGTTTACAAGTCATGACGAATCCATTTGCACACTTTTCCAAGTCAATTCCATTTGCAAAAAATGATTTTGTCATTGTTTCTAGTCAGCAATTCCAAGTAGCCTACTTTGACTGTCTGTCATTCGTGTCCTATTATTTTTCATGAGCCTAGATTATAGATCCATAATGTCCTCATGACAAAGAACCAACATCCCATTTTTCATACCTCCAAGTGTCTGTATACCTAGTCTTCAAAGCCAAATCAGAACCCATTTTAGTGTTTTCTAACATGTTTACTTGCAAGTAATTCTAAAAGGGTAAATTCAATAGTCAATATATTTTGACTAGAAATTCGTCATGAGATGAGATTTGATGGTGTGCAAGTGTGTGGAATAGAGAATCAGTGGGTCAGTTTTCAGAGCCCTATCAAGTGTTTGGATAAGTTTTTAAAGCCATCCAACAGGCCCTGTTAGTAGAAAATCACAGTTTGCAGATTATGTAAAATGAGCTTCAAATCGATTATTTAGCAGTTGAATTTGATTCTAATCAATATCAGATGGTTATTGGATCAGTTTGGCATAATCAGTTGTTTGGAAACGAATTTTTTTTTTAGCTGGACCCACTTTGGGGCTCGACTTATTATATCAGGCTGATAGGTATGTGGGATGGTGCAAAATTTGGGAGATTGAAACAACTATTACTCACTAAATGTTAGACATAAGTATATGCCTCTTCGAATCCAATGGTATGTACATGGAATATGTATGGGGTTGTGGAAGAGCTTATTCAGGAAAATGGAGCATTGAGCTTGAAGCCTAATGTTTGGACATTCATTCCTTTGATAAGGTCATATGGTAGACAGAAGAAAATGAGTAACAAAGTTGAAGATGCTTTCTTGAGATTAAGAAAATAGGATAAGTCTTTCCTGCCCAATAGGGATTTGGAATGGTATTTCTTCAGTCCTCATGATAGAAAGTATCCAATTGGTTCATGCACAAATAGGGCCACTAAAGCTGGTTACTAGAAAGCAACTGGTAAAGATCAGAAAATTAACTCTCACTTGGGTGTGATGGGAATCAAGAAAACCCTAGTTTTCTACATGGGCCGAGCCCCACAAGGGAAAAGAATAGATTGGGTGATACATGAATATCATCTAGATGAGATGTAATGTGTAGGTCCAGATGATTTGCAGGATGCTGTTGTTTTGTGCCGCATTTTCAAGAAAAATGGAACAAAGCACATGAATGATGAACAAAATGAAGCACAAATAGGAAATAATATATTTTCTTCTTCAATGAATAATTCCTTTTCTGAAGCCATGCCCTCATTTGACTATGTTCAAGACTGGTCAGAGAAAAAATACTCACAAATCAGGCACAAGGGAGGTGGCATCCAGGAAAACTTGACATCGCTCTTGTTAGCTTCATTTGAAAATCTAAATGATAAGAATGATTGTAAAGCTCTACATGATTGGTTGCTAGAATCTAGATTTATTAATACAAATAAAAAAGGAAAAGATCAATTTTGAAGAGGGCCAGCAGCAAGGGACTTGAAGCTACCAAGCCGTATGGGGAGATGGCGTAGTCAAACAAAGGGTAGCTCCATGCATCCACATTGAAGAGAAGGGAAGACACCAACAAAAAGAAACATCAATATGAATGTCCACAACTTGTAAGAAGGTGGGCAGCCCATATTTTGGCTGCAGTTCACACTAAAGGAAGAGTGGATGTTTTTCATGGCGACAGAAAGTGAGGGAGTAGGAAGGCGCTATAACAGGTTCCACATAGGTAGTAAGAAGTAGGGTCTATGCATTAAAAAGGGGCACCAACTTTGGAGCAGAACTAGTGCATGTAAAGTGTAGATAAGCCATGGCATTGAAAGAAATGCAAAGAGAGTAAGCCACCAAGGAGAATCAAAGATAGCAGCAAGAAGAATCGAGACCAACCAATTCACAATTTGAAAGGATTGTTGTCAAGGGCCCTAAAGATATCAATAGTAAACATAAGAGATTGCTTATTTTTCTCTCAAATATTTCAAATGGCCTTAAAACTAGGAAAGAGAAAAGATCCTCTTTTGTCATATGATGTAGATTTAAGGGTATCTTTGCTTCCAAATATAATGATTGGCTTCTTAGTTGTGCTACATAAATCAAGAGAGACTCTCCAGTCAATTTCATGGAGCTCCTTGGCAGTGTCATGAATGAAGCAATCCACGAGGGGTGTTATTAGTGCAGGGTCATTGTTGGTGGAGGCAACTTCCATTTTCAATTTATGCCACATTAATTTTGTAAGGGGATTTTCCAGTCTATAAATACAAAAGCATATAATAAGATGGTATCATAAAGACAACGCATTTTGAAGCCATAGCTACATGCGCATGGGTCCCAGTTGGATGCTGTAAGAGCTAAAGTTTTGAAGGAATATTTGCATGTAAAAGCTAGTGATATTAGTAGGTAGTAAGTTGCCAAAAAAGTCAAAAATTGGGCAACTCGCTATCTTGCCACCGAAAAGTGGTGAGAAATTTTGGCTAGTGAGGTAGCAACTAGCCGAAAAACTTCCAAAATTTGGCAAGAGTCAAAAATGGTCATGGGTCCCGCTTTTGAAAAATCAAGCAACCTCAAGTGGCAGCAAATAGAATAACTAAGCCATGATGTGGCAGGCAAATTTTAGAAGTCACCAGATCACGCCATGTGGTGAATCCAACAATTGTCGTTAACTCGCTATGGGAAAGTTGCTCACACGATAACATGGCAACATAGCAAGCGTTAAGGTGGCGACAACATGTGGTGCTAATGTGGATGCCTAGTTAGAATGTGACACATGGCACTTGCCCAGGTCTAACCCAATTAGAAGATGACACATGGCAAGGTCGATCAACCAAGTTTGACCCAAATTGAAAAAGCAAGAAATTTTTAAGGTTTCAAATTAAAAGTTTATTTTTCCTTCTCAGAACTACATGAAAGTCAAGAATTTCTTAAATCCAACTTAGGATTTATTCTATAGTTTGACTTTTGAAAAGGGATAAATTTTTGCAATTTTATTGCTTTGAAAATCATGAGCAAAGCCCTGAACTTAATAAGGCCATAACAGGAGCATTTTTTAACCAAAATAGGCATTCCAATATACTGTTGGAACCGAGACGATATGAATTTTTTGAATCTAGAGCCAATTTCTACACAAATGTTCACTAGCTTGTGTTATATGTCAGTTTATGATTTTTGAGGCATTGGCAGCAGAATAGGCAAATTTGATCACGGAGCATCAGAATTGGTTAGATGGTAGTTCTAAAGCCTTGTTGGGATCCAAATGTGAAGAAAATCATCTTTAAGTAGTTTTCTTGCATTCTGGAAATCACATTTCAACTAATTTGTTACTTTTACTTTTTGAATTCATTTTAACATCAGAAATTATTGCATCCTTTCATCATTACATTTTGAGATATTTTATGCCTCTTAGAGACCAAATGAAAGGATTTGATTCACTAGTTAAGGAGAGAGGATAGAAAGAGGTTTTTCATCTTCTTGGGAAGGATTTTTGAATGGACACCTGTTAGTTCAATCAGAGGAAAATAATGAATAGGGAGATTCATTTTTGGAGAGGAAAGTAGCAATTAGATACAATTATCAATAAGACAAAGAATATCATATGAAAAAGTATCAGATATAGTGCATTAAAGTTACAAGGGAGCACATATTTTGGATACAAATTAGATACATTAACTCAGGGGGAGTTATCAATTTTGAGGTATATAGGTTATTGCAGAATTTTGAAATTTTGAAGTTTTGTATATAAGCTGAGTCTTGGATATGTCATGCTCAAGAAGATTGCAGTTGATTATGTATATTCAAGTATTTTTGACACTCATGTAAAAGGAGAAGATTGTTGATCTTAGATTGGTTTTGGAAAGTGAGTGTCAACACACTAAAGCCATATACTTAGTTCATGTTGAACCAATAATACATGCCAATCACAACATGTAAATACTAGACCATGTTGAGTTGCAATGAGTGCCGAGTCACTCATGTGTCAAATCACTCAAGTGTTGAGAAAATAGACTATACCAAGTCATTTAGGAGAAAAGTAAATAGTGTATGCTGAGTAATGTAGGTGTTGAGTCACAGTATATAGAATCTACATGCCAAGCATTAGAGACTTCATATGTCGAGTGACACAATTTTGACATATTTTTTTCTAATGGCACAAACAACTATGTAAATCATTCTTAAGCTGACTTAAGGATAGATTACAATATTTTGGAGATAAAGATGAATCTATATGTAGCCAATCACAAAATGGGAAGGTTTAAGTGGTGAATTGGATGAATCTCAGCCTTAGATTCATACCTAACCCTAAGCCACCTAATTCTTCATAAGGAGGATGAAGCCCTAAACTCTTTACAACAGATGGATGGGTGAATGATCGAATTAGAAGAGTGAACAAGATAGTTTGTAGAGTATTCAAGGTGACTTAGAAGTAAGAGTAAATTGCAGAATTACTTAGAAGAATAGAGGATAGAGAGAAGGATACGTCATTGATATATCCGATCATGAAGGATCAATTAGACATTATTGATCTATTATCATGCAAAAAAGTGAAAATTTCAAGATCTATGCTAAGACATTTTAATAGGTGATTTCAATTAAATCTCTTAATAGAGTAGGCTTAATAGGTTGTATGAAATCCTTTAATAGGGCTCTTACTTAATTTTAAGTTAAAGTCCTCTAACTAGGCACACTTCTAATAGGGTCTTCAAATCCTCTAATAAGGTGAGACCTAATAGTCTTTGTAAGCTTTTAATGTGGTAGACCTTTCATATGGTAGACCATGATTCATGGTCAAATTATTGTAACTTTCATTGGATACACTTTATTACTACTATAGTAAAGATTTGTGGGTGTCATCCCCACCACAATTTTACCTTCTCACTTGGAGGGTTTCTGGGTAGTCATATCTAGTGTTATGTGTGTGACTGATTACATGGTTACATAATTTAGATGCATATGCTTTACATGTTATTTTAGTATATTAAATGCATGTGATGAATGCATGGTGAAAGTTTTTGGGTCCTAGTTTAAACACTTGATTCACCCCCCCCTTATAAGGAGACATTTTATAGATATATATATATATATATATATATATATATATATATATATATATATATATATATATATATATATATATATATATATATATATATATATATATATATATATATATATATGTATGTATGTATATATATATATATATACATATATATATATATGTATGTATGTATATATATATATATATATATATATATATATATATGTATGTATGTATATATATATATATATGTATGTATGTATATATATATATATGTATGTATATATATATATATATATGTATGTATGTATATATATATATATGTATGTATGTATATATATATATATGTATGTATGTATATATATATATATGTATGTATGTATATATATATGTGTGTGTATTTATATATACATACATATCTATATATATACATATATATGTATATACACACACACACACATACATATATATGTATGAATATATATATATATACATATATATATATATACATATATATATATATATATATTCATACATATATATGTGTGTGTGTGTGTGTGTGTGTGTGTGTGTGTACTGCAAACAAGTTAAAAATATTTTTAAAGTGAACAGTTATCCTAAGGAACAATATGTATAGGGGATTTTTGTATAAAGGTCAAGTTATTTGTGTACATAATATTTTTCCACTAATGTCAAAGGGAGAGAGTGTTACTCCTACACATAATTATATTACCAATTAGTGTCAAGTATATGCAGGATCATGGTGTACCAAAAAGTGGAGTTTTAAAACATTTAGAAGCATTTCAAAATCCACTCTGACCTTTTTTCACCCACCTTCTACCAAGGCAAAAAGGTTAGACCAACCGTAATTGGGTATCTAATCCATTATCGGGTACTTGATACAACATGAGATACTTGAAACCTAAAACTAGAAATTTAAAACAAAAAACCCGAGAGCAATCAATCATTTTCATTTTCCATCATTTGGCATTGTTTTAACTCTCCATTTTAGGTACCTGATATGAAAATGGGTATACAATTTAGGTAAGTTAATTTTTATTTTAAATTTGATGGTTTTCAATGAATTATATTTAAAATTAGGTTTTATTTGGTGGTTTTAAATGAATTATATTTAAAATTAGGTTTTTCTAAAGAAATTATTGAATTGTTTAAATTTAATTAAAATTAAAATTTTGGTTTTGAAATTTAATAGATGTGGCTTCAACCTGAATGATATTGACAACATTGAGCCATGATATAATGTTCCTTGATACTCTCCACCAAATGATCTAGTAGCCCCTCAAAACCATCCACCAAATAATCTCTTATCCCCTCAAAACCCTGCTGAAATTGGAGATTTGATACAAGAAAATCTTACCAAACTAAGGGTTTGCAAACTACATGTAACACTATGCCTACATTGGTACCCTTGTTATCCATGTTAAACACCATAGTGGATAATATTCAAACACCTAGCAATGAGAAAAATGTTGCTCTTCACTAGCATGAGAAAATGCATGCCACGTTTGATGATGGGTTGGACTATGATGAGTTTTTGGCCCTAAACATAAGTAAACATGATATAGTTAACCTCTTTTTGAACCCAAAAACTAGTAAAAATAATATATTATACAAAGCCCAAATAATCAATTAAATGGGGCACAAATGACGTTATGTGTGTGAACTTTTGGGATTGTTGGTGAATTACTTTTGGAAAACCTCCATAGATAAATTTAAAGATGTCATTCTATTTCATTAGAAAACTATATGTTGAATTTGTGTTGGGCCTCAAGGTGAACTACTAGAGAATGAAACTAACATGGGTGTAAAAGGAGGAGCTCCTCAAGATAGACCCTTTTTCCCAGTGGAAGAAAGATGACACTTTTGTCCCACCTATTGATGCCTCCCCCCTCCTCCAGTGCATAATCCTAATATCATTTTAGAGGATAGCTTTCAAACTATTAGAGTCATCCATAGATTGAGTAGATTATTGATATCCTAGGCTAGGTTAGTGTTGCCTCCCCATGTTGATTATATTGGCATGATTTCATAATCGACAACCTCATCACATGTTTGTTTGCCCCATAATTGCATAATGTAAAAGAATAATTTTTTTGGGTCCCATTGGTGATCTTCCTGAGTATTAGTTTCTATTTTAGGAGGATGATACAATAGATGTGGCTATAGAGACTACACACCCTGAAGTGAGAGAGGAGGGGCATACAGAGCCATGGGATCCTTCTATATCAATATGTGCATATATATATTTTTTAGATCATATGTGATTTAAGGTTAATCTTTATAATAGAATAAGTTTAATTGGATATGGACTTATATACATGTATATGATATTCATTCATGTTTAGTTGATGACTAACGAGGAGCTTAGACATGTTGATGATGTCACACTCTTTGCTATTTCATTTGCCCTCGAGACATCTATGGTACATTATGTTGTGTTCTCATTATTTTTATACTTGAGATTGGAACATATATAGTTTCTAATCTTTCTTTACTCTTGTAGGTATCACTTATCAGTGGGGGATAGAGCACAGTAGTGAAGCACAAACCATAGACAAGGGAAAGGTAATTAAATATCAATACATTCTTGTAAAAAAAATTTACTAGAGAAATTTAAGTAAATTCTTTAATGTATAAGGCATGGCTAGTTGTGATGATTCCAAGCTGATATGGCATCACAGGACCTCTAGTGTTTCCATTCGTAGTGAGAGCCCCATCATATGGATAAGTATCACTTATTTTTTATTTTCTTTCTTTTCATAAATACATTTAGCACCAATTTCCATGATATTAACAACTAGGATTTTTTATCTCATAGGAAACACCTAATGCATAGGAGCTAAACATCAGAGTTTTGTATCTTTGCTCATGCAGCCATTATATCTAAAAAAGGAGTCAACAAAGATAAGTTTTAGTTTGAATTCTTGATTATATGTTATAAATTTTGTATTCTATGAAGTATAATGTTATATTTCAATTTGTAGATCCATATGACAACCATACTTGAACATATACATGCCATAATCAATGAGGTTCAAGCATTGTCAAGGACATATGAGAGGACTCATGACCACTATAGGAGGTTGACAAGAGAGGTATTTATAATGAAAGTTTTCAACCATAAATCTTCATTAAAGAAATGATCATTATGTATTTGAGTAACTCAATGTTAGATACATAGAATCATGTAAATTTAGTAGTCTAACTTTGGGTTTTCCTTTTTTGTTTATGTAGGATGCATCCAATCCACCTAGTTCAGTGAAGAGGTTGCATTGTGATGATCCACCATCAACATAGGATGGTATAGTTGTCATATGATGTGTCATGAGACATTTTGAAATGGAATATGTCATATTGTATATAGAAAAATTGATATTATACACATTTAAATGGCATGATCAGCCAAATTTTGTATATGGATCTATGTATGTTGATATATATTTACATAATTTGTCTATGGATACATGAACTTTGACATATATTTGCATAATTTTTCTATGGATACATGTATTTTGATATCTATATTTTTCATTTATGTGCATAAGAATATACATATTAATTTAGTATAGTATTGTTTAATTTATCATGGATCATGTGTATTGTTCATGTTTATGGAATATCATTCATTTTGGTCATGTTTGTTGTATTCAATTCAAATGCAATAATTTGTGAAGAACATTTTAACAACATTCATTATAAATTTTTAATGCAATTTTTAATTTGAAATTATATCATATATTTTAAATTTGGAATGATCTTTGTAATCCCTTAAGATGTCTACAATTAGCCAAATCCATGGCCAATTTGGTCTTAGGAGCCCATCTTTGGACTTGCAAGATGTTTTAGTATGTATTGGTCACAAATGTTGTAGGGGCTCTATGGTCAAAATAGGGGTGTTACTAGATCAAGCACTAAGTATCAAGTGGTTGCAAACATTGTAAGCTCTCTATAGTTAGAACAAGCGTGTCACTAGGGTTCACCCGCCCATCTAGGTTTCATGATTTGATACCAAGATCAATGGTTTCAAAGTTATACAATGATGCACCAATAAAATAAGGTACATTACAAGTTTTGGTATTAAGCAAGATCATTGTGCCAAATCAAAATAGAATTTGTCTCTCCAAAATGAGATAGGTTATTTTATACCTTGACATGTCAAACTTGTATCATTTGACATTTTACTAATATCCCTCATGAGCTTCGAGTTACGACCCTCGAAAGATCAATATCCAAATGCACTTAGAGAATATTTGAAACTCTTTGGTACATGGTGGCTACAGATGTTACAATCTCTTCATGTCTAGAAAAAAGGTGTTAATAAGGTTTACATGCCCATTCAGGTCTAGTGGTGCTAATGATTGGATGCTAAGATCAGTTGTTTCAAAGTTACAAAGTGATGCACCAATGAACTACAGCACACTACAAGTTTTGGCATCAAGAAAGATCATTGTGCCAAATCCAAATAAAATGTGATCTCTCTAAAATGAGATATTTTATTATAGAAATTGACATCGCCATCCTATAGTGTTTGATGTTTCACCATTAGCTCCCACGAGCTCTGAGTTACAACCCTCAAAAGATTGATCTCCAAAGACACTTAGAGCATCTTGGAGACTCTTCAGTACATGGTGGTCATGAACATTGTAGGCTCTCTATGACCAAACAAAGGGTGTCACTAGGGTTCACCCACCCATTCAAAGTTAATGGCACTAACAATTTGATGCCAAGATCAACAGTTTCAAAATTATGAAGTGATGCACCAATGAACTAGGGCACACTACAAATGTTGGCATTGAGCAAGATTGTTGTGCCAAATCCAAATGGAATATCATCTCTCCAAAATTAGTTATTTTATTGTAGACCTTGACATCATCATCCTATAGCATTTGATGTTTCACCAAAAGCCCCCATGAGTTCCAAGTTACGACCCTTGAAAGATTGATCACCAAATGCACTTAGAGCATCTTTGAGACTCTTCGGTACAAGGTGTCCATGAATGTTGTAGGCTCTCTATGGCTAGAAAAAGAGTATCACTAGGGTTTACCCATGCATTTGGAGCTAACTGCATTGATGATTTGATGTCAAGATCAACAATTTAAAAGTTATGCAATGATGCACCGATAAATTGAGGCACATTGCATTTTTTGGCATCGAGCAAGATCACTTTGCCAAATTGAAATAGAATGTGGTCTCTCTAAAATTAGATAATTGATTGTATACCTTTACATGACTATCCTATAAAATTTGACATTTTAGCAATAGCCCCCATGATCTATGAGTTACAACTCTTAGAAGATCAATCTCCAAATGCACATAGAGCATCTTCAAGACTCTTTGGTAGAGGGTGGCCACAAACATTGTAGGATCTCCAAGGTTGGAACAAGGGTGTCACTAGGGTTAGTATTAATTAAACACATTATTTTTTACTTCCCTCAATTTTTTGACATTGGGTACAATGCAAGTTTGTTGTTAGTGTTAAGTAAATACATCATTTTTAAGGTCCCTCCACATTAATTACATCATATAAAAACATCCATGTTGCTCACATTAAATCAAAAAAATAATATTTTCAATATCTCAAGTGTTTCATCATTATTACATCAATACAAAACTACAAAAAATTGTAGTATCAAAAATCGTAGTGTAAAAAATAGAATAGATTTTTCTTCATTCTGCTCCTTATTTAGTTTTTATCTTCATGTACGTCTACTCTTCATTATGTAGCTACATTCCACTTTCATTAAAAATATCACTAAATAATCATATTAAACAAGATAATCATTGATTCACTAAATCATTATGAACAAAAGAACACAAGAAGTAAATATACCTAGTCAAGTGTTCCTATAGGATCCTCTCTCTGCCTTAGGATCTCTAATAGGGCTTCATGATCAGCATTGGTAATAGTAAAATGTTCTTTTACTTTTGGTCTTCATTAATTCTTCAACGATTTCACACTTTCTACTATAATAAGATTTGAATACATGAGAATTATTTTGTGCTTTTGATAGTCTTCGAATATGGGAATTCCATTCCTTCTAAGCATGTATATTTGCAACCATGTTCTAGAAACAACAACTCAACAAGTAGAATATGTCAATCCACCATCATCTATAATCAGTTGGGAAAGATTTTTTTCATCTCTTATAAAAAGTATTAACCAATAATCTAATTTCTTGTCATTCTTCTATGGTGCAACCAATGCAAAGATATGTCTTGGCTAAAGAAGATCTTATGGATGGTTATGCTCAACTGAACTTTCTATTTCATCATTGCTAATAGAGGGTATGGTAGAAAATGGTATAAGATAATGTGGATCCCATGTTTCCAACCACTCAATCAACTCATAGTTATCCCAATCACACTGAAAACAACTAAGAAAAGAGAAAGCTAGCAGTCATGTCCAAATGGTCCATGTACTATAATCAGAGCTTCAGAATGAACGCATTTTTGATGAATCTCTAATAGTAGCAAAATACGATCTATCTCCTATGGAACCTTCCTCAACCAACCAAAAGAACCTACATACTACTAAATCAAGATTCCCCCTATGATAATGTTGAACTACATCAATCAACAATGCTATAAGCATCAAGAAGCTTTGCTCCTGAAATCTTCAAATGATTCTTAACTAGAGCTCTCTTTACACATGCCCCTACTCCATCATGTTTTTCTTTCCCATGGTTGAATTTAAAAAAACTCTGAATATGAGGCATCCCCCTCTCTATGTGCATCGTACACAACCAATAAAATATGAGAGCATTCTTGAATTGACCTATGCAATTATATGACCAAATGATATGTATATCCATAAAAATGTCATGCTCCTAAAAGAAATCAAAATATTTCTCAAAAAAATGTTGCACAGACTCATGAGAGTGAGATTTATCATCACTCATGTAAAAATGGTACTCTCTAATAATATTTTTATTATCTTCTAACTATTAGGGGCATTTGTTAATGCTAAGTGAACAAAAATAGCAATCTGAATGGAGTTGTAATACTGAGATTGTGTCTCATTTTGGGGTTGCAAGGTGCAGTTCTCTACAAAGTCAGCAACTGATATAATGGCACCAATGGGAAAATACTCCTTACACATTCTAAATTGTTGATCCAACCACTGAGACTTGTGACTATGCCTTGCATACTTGTAGAAAAGATTTATCTTGAAATTTAAAATAAAACTAGCCACGCTAATTTCTTTTGCAACCAATTCACATCTAGAGCCCTCACCTCCACTCTTTAATGTGTATTTCACCATTTCATATACCTTATATTCTACTATTTTCTTCTCAAGATCTTGTTTTTACCCCCTCATGGAAACATGTATCGAACTTGGATAAGCCACCACATTGAGAACACTCCTCATTTAAGCAAGCATTTTTATAAAAGAACCAAACTATCAACTCTAGGACATAAAAATTGATCTAGAAAGTCTCTTGATGATCTTTGAAGCCCACTAGCACCATAATTCTCCAACATTTCATTACTATGCAAAGTACAATGGATTGAGTGTAACAATTCATGGTGCATAGAAAACTGTACATGATATTTGCAACAACATTTATTTCAAATCTTAAGTGGTACACAATAAAATGGCTTCAAAAATTCAAAAACCCTTTGTGATACATGCAATCTTAGATGATTCTCTCTAAATTCTCTAAACAACATAGTTTGACTTACCTCCAAATAATGTTTAGGATAGAGCATGTGATCTCTAATGCCAATTCTCAACTTCAACATGTCTTTAGCATTGGGTGAGAATCTTGAGCAAGAGAGCCAAAACAATGTAATTTATTGCTTCACATCATTGGTTAGCTTTGTATCAAAATATGGAAGTCTCCCAACAAAAGCCCATGAATTATTTTCAAGAGGATCATCAATTCTCTCTTGTCTAGTAAGTTCCTTCTCAAAGTAGTATGATTTAGGTTCAAGGCAATACAAGTTCGTCTCATATATCTACCCTTTCTCAAATTATGACTTACCAAAGAGGCTGTAATAACCCTTTGAGAAAATCTCTTATCCTTCCCCCTTCTATTTTTCCCAATTTTATTGAGAGCATTGAAAATATTCTTCACAATAACGGCATTTCTTTCCATTTTCTTATTGACATGAATCTTCAATTTGGAAAGCACAGGTCTCATTTTTTGCATCTTTAATAGGTGCATAAAAAGCTAACATTGCCACACCACTGACTTGTTTTCAAAGAAAATCTTATATAGTCTTGAAGTCCATAATCGAATGGTTCTTTGTGAATTTTTTCCTTCCAAATTACTAATTATCATTCTATCAATATCAATCAACCATGTTGCTGTTCTAGTATCTTCATTTCAGTTATAATTAGGAGATATGCAATGGTCTTCTGCATTTTCATTTTTGACATGATTGGGCATTCATATTATGAAGTGGTAAATTTTCATTCTCTGACTTTTCAATCTTTGCATTGTCATTATCAATTGGTACATTTTCATTTTCCAACTAAATATATTCATTTTCTGACTCTATGATTTCATGTTCACTAAATACACTATCAACTTGATTGACAATTAACATACCTTGTAATTCCTCTTATGTTTGCAGTCTGTACCTTGTTATATTTTGATTTGAGAAATACTTGTTACTCCTATTATTTTACATTTGAGATGATCTGATGGTCAGATCTTATACTTTGATTTCCAGTATCATAGATTTTAGATTATTATGTTGTTTAGTTGATCATATCTGCATGATGATGCATTTTTGAAATGACAGTATGTTTATGATGATATCTGGTTATCCAGATTTGGACATATCCTTGATTACATTTATGTGTTGGATTTTGTGATATCCTCATTTTGATATATAATTTAATATTAAATAGGTATTATATATTATTAAAATGATTAATAATGTATATAAACTGAAAATATAAATTATTATATATATCATAAATATTATCATATAACTATACATATATATACACACACAGATATATATACGTATATACACACACACACACACACATATATGTATATATATATGTATATATATGTATCTGTGTGTGTGTGTATATATATATATGTATTAGATATTAAAATACTATATTATTGAATATAAATAATTAATATATACATATAAATAAACTCTTGACAATTACATCTTAATTACTTATTAAAATAGTTATATTAATTACAAGGAATATGATTTATATAATTAATATTAATAATGAAAGGGCATGACTCTTGGAGATACACACACACACACACACACATAAACACACAGAGGATATCAAATAATAAAAAGGGGGAGTTGGAAACATTATAAGAATCATATGAATAAAAAGAAAAATAAATAGTTGTCCAAAAAGGGGACATTACAATTTGTGTTATAGCATAATCCTACCATCCTATGGACAATAATGAAAATAGGTCACTGGTAAGAAATAAAGAATATAATCCACACCACAAGCATATATTAAAAATATAAAGGTGTCTTTAGAAAAAAAAATATAGATCAACTCAACATTTATTAAATACTTTGACTTGACAATATCCTATATTCTGTATTAAGAGAGGAAGATGAATATAGCTATTCTGATGTTAATACAAATTTGATTTTCTAGACATTCTAGGGATATTACACAACATATATTGCCAGTCTAATGAGAAGTATAGGAATCATATGGGATAATGACTTAAGGAAGGAAAAGTCCCCATACCTATGGAAATGTTTGTTGGATGGGTGTAATAAATGAAATTTCCTGCATTTTATGATGGCAATGCATTGATAAGAGGTTGAGCTTGAAGTCAATAAATAGGAATATTATAAGGCATTCTTGAGCAGATCTATAAAGATTGCACTAGTGAATTAAATATTGCATTCCCACATCTTAACAGAGATATGTGGAAGGTGTATATGTCTTAAGGAGAAGCAATTAGGAGTGTCAAAGTTATCATATCATCATTTTTCTTATAAAACATAAACTTGTCAACATTGGATATTTATAATAAAGCAGACAACATAAGTTTGGTGCATAGAAATTGTGACATCAAGTGGCATCTAAGGAGATTCAAGGAGTGCACATCAACAAAAAGAGTTTTCATTTTAGACAAGAATAAGAGATTTTGCAAGATGCTATTTGCAAGACAAAATCTTACAATGCCACTGAAAACTCAAAAGCATATGGTGCATATCAGGGAACTAATTGAATTTCCTATTCAACATTCACAGATTTTAAGCTATTAATGATATGCCTTCAAGGATGTAAATAAAATGTTATAGTCAATTCAAAAAAAAACTTTGTTGGATCAGAACTAAACACCTTCATTGGGAGAAATAAATTTGTGGATTCCTAAAGATCATTTTCATTGGTAAATATCTTGTTATGGATGACATATCTTAGGATTCAAATCCAATAAATAAGGCATGATTTTTTCCTCCAATATTAAAGGAATATGGTGTAGGAATTTTACAAGTTAAGATAATAAATGTGATGACAACTATGGAGCATAATAGAGAGTCTTGAATATGATTGTACTAATAAAGGAAAGAGTAGAAATCCACTAACAGGAAGAAAAAAATCCATAGAGAAAAAGGTGGTTTGTATACTTAAAACCACCACATGATAAAAGAAGGAACTTGGAACATATGCATTAGAAGTGAGGTGGATAGACAATTCTCATCCAACCAATGCAACTGAAATATGTTATCTCTTGAATAAGTATCACCATCTCTAATGAGAGGTGGCTAAAAAGAATGAAGTTTAAAACTAGAAATTTCTTCTCATCCAGCTTATGCATCATGTCAGTAAAAGGAGCCACCACCAACATTAAGAAAAAGGATGTAAAGATACCATGCTAAGTTGATTGTACACACCATTAGAGTACAAAAGGATTTATTGCTCCCTACATGGGTTTTTATGATGTAGATATAGTATAAAGTGATTTCATCATGGGAATATGGATAGGTAGGTCCAAGTATGATCGCATTTTAATTACTATAAAGTATTATGTTATCTCACTTTTATTATTTAAAATATAAAATGAAGAGTTATCTTATAGTTGCTTATGATATATACAATTAGAAGATATGTGTATATATTTGAGATCAAATTAATGATATTTATATTTCATGATTCGCAAATGATGATAACATTGGGCATGATTGAGAGAAAAATTATTTAATTTGCATGAAATTAACTCTTGAAAAGTCCATGATAAATAAATTTGGAATTATAAAGAAATGTCTCAGAAGGAGACATTATTCAAAATATTTGTTCTTAAATTCATGATGGATAGGGAATGTGCACAGGGTGAGGAGTAAATCAGTTGCGTTGGGGCATAGGAATTATAATATGGATTTTAAGATTTGAGGGAGCCCCAAGCCAAGCATGTCCAAATTCGAATAGTAGTAAACCTTCCATCCATAATGAAACTAAAACATGTACTTAGTGGGTAGGAGTGTGCATAGGGGAAGGAGTAAATCGGTCGCATTGAGGCAAGATAATCCAATATGGATAAAGATATGAGGGAGACCCAAGCTGAGCATGTCCAACCTTGAGAAGAAGTAAATCTACTATCGATGTCAAAATTAAACATGTTCCTAGTAGGTAGGGAGTGTGCATGGGGAGGAGTAAATCGGTCACATTGGGGTCATAAAATCTCAATATGGATTAAAATTTTGAGGGAACCCCAAGCTGAGCATGTCCAAACTTGACCAGTAGTAAATCTACCATCCACTATGGATTTATAAACCCTATTATAGTACTAGCTATAGAAAATTTTCTTAAAATATGCATCTTCAAGAACTTTTGATTTTGAGACAGGGGAAAGGAGCATGACATTCATGATCAAAGTGGTAACACATTTTAGTAGGATTATAACATGTATACTATGTGTCTACCTCATGTTTGCATCACATCATCATGCATTAATGTGTCTACTTTGTGTCTTCATTCATATGTTCTTGTACATGCTATTATATACTAACATATTTACTTTGCAAGTGTCTAACACATATGTAGGAAAGAGAATGAATCTAGACAATAAATTAATGAGGATCAAATCAATTGCTTGAGGATAAGAAAATTCAAGAGGGGAGGACTGATATCCTCATTTTGATATATAATTTAATAACAAATAAATATTATATATTATTAAAATGATTAATAAAGTATATAAATTAAAAATATAAATTATTATTATTATTATTATTATATATATATATATTATCATATAACTATACTTGTATACAATATATATACTTATATATATTATATATTGAAATACTATATTAATGAATATAAATAATTAATATATACACATAAATTAACTATTGACAATTACATCTTAATTACTTATTAAAATAGTATTATTAATTATACAAGGAATATGATATATATAATTAATGTAAAATATAATCATATCTAATATAATAATATATGATATAATTATCTTATTAATATAATTAATATTAATAATGAAAAGCCATGACTCTTGGACACACACACACACACACACACACACACACACACACACACACACACACACACAGGATATAAAATTATGAAAAGGGGGAGTTGGAAACATTATAAGAACCATATGAATAAAAAGAAAATTAAATAGTTGTGCACAAAGAGGACATTACAAATTTGATGCTATGGTTATTTACTTCATTCTTGCTTTGTGATGTTTTATGTGAAAGTGAGTGATATAAATGGATTATTTTAGTTAAAAAAATAAATGGTTAAATTAGGTCATTTAATGAATTTATTGCTTTGGCTATTTTATTATATACTATTACACTTGATTGTGTGTTTAGTGTGTAAGATTTATGTCTTTGGTAGTGGCACATAGAGTTAGTGATTTAGCTATTCATAATCAACCAATGTCATCTATGTATGGTCAATGTATCCTATCTAATTGTTTAAAATAAACCTTTTGGTGATTTAATAAATCTGGACTCATTTGCATTATGTGATTAGACCTGTGAGCATGTCTATGAATTTTAGAGGTTTGTGTTAGTTGTGAAAGTTATTAAGAAATTCTGTAATTTTGGTTTATGGGAATTTCTAGCTTTATTTTACAGAATTTCATTCCTAGCATCTTTTTCATAGATAAAATCCAATTATTTGGAATAGCCTATTTTCATTTAGATTAGTCTAGGGTTTAACTAGGTTACCTAATTATTCAACATAATCAATTATTCACTCAAAAAGTGAATAAGTATCCAAAAAGTAATTTTATTCCTAACTTCTCACATTTGGAAAATAGAAATTTGAGAGAAAATTTCCAAATCCTCTTCTATAGAATTACATTTTGGTTTATTGTAGGAGCTATGGGCATGTGATCATCATGAGATCAATCTCATTGGATCTAGCTCAGGGAGACCTTGGTTTGCCACTATTTTTGGCAACTTTTGTGGGATATTTATTTTATTATTCAATTTCCTATTTTGCCTCTTTTGGCTGATAGGTAGGGCTCTCCTATTTTATTGTTTCAACTCTGTCTCTACTTCTATTCCTAATAACTATATGGTAGGAGGTTGAGAACTAGTGTTCCCCTCCATTTCTGATTGCTAGTTCTGCTTGATTGGTCAGGTATATACATTTCCCTAATTTTCGAGATGAGAGTTAGGGGTTTCACACCGTTATGCTAGTCATTTTTATATAGGGTGTTTGAACTTAATTTTAATTGGATTTTTGTGGCTTATTCATCCTTGGGGTGAATCAGTTTTATTTTCATTGATTTTTGTCGACATTAGTTTTTTGAGGTTTTGTCCTCAATTTGTGTGCCACCTAGTTTTCTTGGGTATTCCTAGCATGGTTTTGGTCATGGAATTGGATTATTTATAGGATGTCAATATAACCACTATTTTACTTTCATGTTTCATTGGGATTCATATCACATCCGTACTCCCAAGCTTGTATTTGGTTGAGTGTTATTTTTCTTGTGTTCTCATCTAGTCCTTGTTTTATGATCTTTGTGACATTGGTGCACCCACACAAAATCATGTGCGAGTGCATTCATTAGGTGTTTTTGAGGCTCAAACGTTTGATTTTATTCACTAGATTTATGTTCATTGGGGTTGGGTTGGGAATATGTATTGCCTATGGGCACTCATCATGTGATGAGCATGGGTATGTAGGGTAGCAACTTGGAGGGGCTTCTCTCACAACCTTGGTGACTATTTCCTAGGTTGGCATGAATTTTTTTGTAGATAATTGATAATTAAATAAATTACTGAGTAATAAATTGAAGATAATAAAAAGTAAAATGAACACCTGATTTGGTTTGAGGATACTTGATATGTGAGCACTTGGTTTAGTCTTAGGACATAGTGTGAGAGCCTTCCTGGTGAGTTGAGTCCAAATGATATTCATCTTTGACTACTTGATGCCAAGAGACCTACCCTCCATTGATTCCCTACATAATTGACCCATAGAGTGTCTGACTAGGACCTATTGTACTTGCATTGTCTTATGAGCTTGGTTGCAGTCCTCTTTACTATTTGGTGTGAGTGTTAACCATGGACATTTTCTTTATGTTTGGTTGTGGTTGGATCATTATCTCCATCAGCATGGTGGGAGTGGGCCTATGTGTTCCACATAGTTGGAGGTGTAGCTACCTATACCACTATTGGCGACTAGTGTATAGAGATGATCTATTTCCAGTAGCAATTGATGCTTTCTTTCACTTTGGATTTCAAGTTTCCAATGTATGTTTCCTTATGATTTATTCTTTAATTGGAATGCTTTAATATCATGTTTAGATGATGTTAGTTTATTTCACATGTTCCTTTTTTTGATGCTAGCATATGGTTGAATGATGTGATTCACTATTAGTTGGAGGTTTTGGATGTTACACACGAGGGATGGCTAGGGCCTTCAAGGTTTCATGATGCTAGTACAGTTGGGAGGAACCATGCAAGAGTTTAGTTATTTATGTGCATTGTGATATTTTTGTCCACATGCTCATCAAAATGTTTCCTTGCATCCCTAGATGATAGTGCATCAGCATTGGATGATAGTGGTTAAATATCGCACAATTTAATGAGTTTTATCATATGATACTAGAAAGTATCATATTCCCTTAAGATTTGTATTGTATGATGAAAGAAGAGTATCACACAACTATATGTAGCTCTATTTCCTAGCCCCTAAAAGTATCATGCAAAATGGTAAGGAATTTCATATTATACTAGTGAAGTATCACATGGATGTATGGAAGTATTGCATGGGCCTATGAGAAAACCTGTATAGGTGACCAGAGGGCACTTTTCAATTTGACCAAAACTTTTTGAGAGGTTTTTTGGCTACCCTTTATGGATTTCTTGAATCCTAGTGTTTGGCCTTTTAAATCTAGGATGTTTTAGATTCAAATGCAATTTTTTGACCTCCATAGCTTTGTCACTTTTGGTTAGTAGTAGTGCTTGGGTATCGTTGGTGTTTGGATGTTTTTTAAGTCTTCTATTGAATCTTTGTGATCCTTGTATGTTGATTTTTGTGTGCATCCATAATTCTTTTTTTAAAAAAAACTTGGTCTTTATTTATCCTTGTTCCAAGGATCTCTAGGTGGGGCATTACATCTAGTATTAGAGCCCATGTTGCAACATTGGGATCTCTATGTTATGCTCCAACTATGATATTATTTTTAGTGTGTATATTATTATCTTATGTTTTCTTATTTTGATATATTGTTTTGGTTCATTCTTGTGACTCTTATGATTGTTATGTATGACTCTAACCCTTATTTTGTTCCTCCCGTAGTGATGCCTCATGCATATAAACCAAGTGGTCAGGGTAATAACTGACAAAATACCATTGAAGAAGAACACCATGAGGAGTAACATCAAGATGGAGGGGGAGAATAAGATAATAATGATCATGGTTACATTAGGGCATTTATTCCTTTTCTACAAGAGAATAATTGTTTGGTTGGGACCTTGTGTAGAGGAACACAAAAATGGTCATGGTCAAGAAGAGGGATCTCACCATGGAGATTTCCACATGTTAGATCATCAAGAGGAAGAAAAATGTGAGCATGAATGAAATCACACACCACCTAGTCGTAGAGGGCACCATCAGAGAGGTTGAGGCCATGATCATGAGGATTCCATACACATGGACATGATGAAATCCCTTCAGTAGTCTAAATTGTCATACTATAATGGTAAGGGAGGTGGCCTCGGGGCTAAGAGTTGGTTATTGGACATGAAACATTGCTTTTCCATGTACCCATATGCAAACAACTTGAGAGATCATTGTGTTGTCATGTAGCTGAGAGACTATGCATCTATTTGGTGGAATATTGAGGGATGGTAGCTCTAGGTCAGTATAATAGATCTCACCTAGGAGATCTTTGAAGAGAGATTCAGAGAAAGATTTCTATCCCCTTAGTTAAGGGAGGCTCGGGCTAATGAGTTCCATGATATTAAACAAGGGGGAATGTTAATGGATCGGTGTGAGATTAGATTCTTTGAGCTCAATAAGTACTCATGTTATAATCATGATGAGATAATACTTACTCAATATTTTGTCAGTGGTCTTAAAGACTCCATTAGTGGATATGTATAGATGCAGCAACCTAGGACACTTTCTTTTTCTATTAAGAAAGAAAATATTACAAAGAGAAATGTGGCTAAGGGGTTTAGTGGATAATCAGGCTCTCAAGGCCATAGCACATGAACTTCATGGTAGGATGCATAATTTACTCTATTCTTTGGAAAGGGCCAAACCCAGTCAGGAC
This sequence comes from Cupressus sempervirens, assembly GCA_028749045.1. Taxonomy (NCBI): domain Eukaryota; kingdom Viridiplantae; phylum Streptophyta; class Pinopsida; order Cupressales; family Cupressaceae; genus Cupressus; species Cupressus sempervirens. The sequence continues at coordinate 434,179,098 of CM053792.1, forward strand.
CATTGCAAGGGGATCGTGGTCACTAGAGCTGACAAACTTTTCATCAATGGTCTAAGGGTGGATAGAATTTAGGTGCCTTAGGGAAGAAAGGGGATGACTAGAGTCATGGCCAAAAGTCTCAGCAGGATTGCCAATCTCAAAGTAGTCAATAGAACTCTAGCAAGGGAAGTGCACCCTATTTTAGTGCTTCTTAGGGTGGATGTGGGTAGGGCTCCTTTACAAAAGGAGCATGTTTCTCATGTGGTTAGTTTGGATCTAGAGTGATGGAATATCCTTCAAAGACTTCTTTAGGACCTAGTATAGGTGCATCCAAATAAGATCCTACCATGGGAGATGCAAGTAGGAGCCATCAAGTCTGTGCAGTGGTTGATAACTATCAAGTTGAGCACCAGGGTACTATAGTCATGGCTATAGGTACATTGCATGATATTTTATCTTCAATATTATTTGATTTAGGTGCTTTAGATTTTTTTATTTCACCATCAATTTTTTAGCAATGTGGGCTAGTAGTAGCACATTGGGTCAATAGGTGGCATGTTGAGTTAGCCACAAGATCCAAAGTGGTTGTGGACTCATTGGTGAACATATGTGAATTGGACTTTGGTACCTTCACCAACATAGTGGATTCCTACCTCTAGGAGCATATGAAATTGTATTGAGAATGGATTAGTTAGCCACCCATCTATTGAGTATAGATTACTAACATAAGTGAGTGCAATGTGTTGATGACATAGGTGGGCAAGTGGATCTTTTAGGGGCCTAGGGACCAGTCTCACCTTGGATGATCTCTACTAATTAGTTGAAGCAGAGTATGTGAAAGGGATGCCAGATGTTTAAGTCTCTATCAATAATCTTCAAGAGGCCAAGAATCATATGGTGACACTAGATAATCACCCACTCATTTGTGAGTATGCATATGTGTTCCCTAATGAGATACCATATATGATACTACATCATGACATTGATTTTTAGATCAATCTCATACTAAAAGTAGACTGAATTTCAAGAGTTCCTTACCACATCACTACTTAGGAGTTGAGTGAGCTCAAATTATAGTTGGAGGAATTTTTGGCCAAGGGCCATACTCTTCCTAGTGTATCCTCATGGGATGCACCTATCATCTTTGTGAAGAAGAAAGATGGATCATTGTGTTAATGCATTGAATAAGGTGATAGTGAAGAACCTATATCCTCTATCAAGGATAGATGACTTGTTTGATTAGATGAAGGGAGCGCAAGTGTTCTCAAAGATTGATCTTAAGTCAGGATACCATCACCTTTGTATTTAAGAGGCAAATATTCATCACACAACTTTTTGTACACATTATGGGTATTAAGAGTTCAGGGTTGTACCCTTTGGGTTAACCAATGTGCCATCAGTGTTCATGAGTTTGATAAATGGAGTATTTGGCACATACCTTGATTTGTCTGTCATTGTATTCTTGGATGAAATATTGATCTATTCTAAGACTATAGAGGAACATGAGGTCCATTTATGCCAAGTGTTGTAGTGCTTGTGAAATAAATGGTATGGAAACTTGGGTAAATGTGGATTCTTTCAGTGAGAGGTGAAGCATTTGGGTCATATCATCACTAGTGATGGTATTGCAGTGGATCTAGAGAAAATCCACGCTATCATGGATTGGATGGTACCTACTAATGTTTATGAGGTTCATAGTTTCATGGGATTGGTGGGTTATTACAATCAATTCATGAATGACTTTTCTCACCTAGCTCATCCCATCACTTCTCTTTAGTGAAAAGGGAAGAAGTATGTTTGGCCAAACTAGTGTGAGGAAACATTTGAATTTTTTAAGGAACATTTAACTAGTACACCAGTCCTTACAGTGCCTAATCCTATAGGCAATTTTATGGTTTACACAAATGCTTCATCGAAAGGTGTAGGTGCATCCTTGATGCAAGATGGTTGTGTGATTATATATGAGTCTAGAAAAATCAAGGACCATGAGTTTAACAACACCACTCATGATATGGAACTTGTAGTCATGGTACATGATCTTATGCATTGGAGACATTTCCTTTTGGGACATAGGCTTGAGTTGCATAGCTATCATAGGATCTTGTAGTATATCAAGTTACTCATCCAATGCACAATACTGTCGTTGGATAGAGTTCTTGTGTGAGTATGACTTTCATGTTCACTACATTAAGGAAAAATATAATTTTGTCATAGATGCCTTGAGTAAGAAGGAACATGAGATAATAGTTTTGTCATTGGGACTAGATTTACAAGGCTGTATCTTGGAGGCTTTTCTTAGTGACACATGGTATTAGGAGGTGAGGGGAGATTGAGTCTAGACATGCTATTGAGGGGAGGTTTTTAGGTTATTTTCTTGAGATTGATGGATTGATGTGACACATGGGGTGTATCTATGTAGTAGTGTTTGGTGATCTTCATACCTTGATTTTTTTGGAAGCACGCCATGCACCATATTTCACACATCCTAGCATCAAGAAGATGCATGCCAATCTTAGATAGTTGTACTCTTGGTTTGGGATGAGGTGCAATGTTGCTGATTTTGTTACTTGATGTATCGAGTGCCAGAGGGTGAAGGTAGAGCATCAACATCTGATGGGTCTTTTGCATCTACATACCATTCTAGAGTGGAAATGGGAAACCATATCTATTGATTTAATCATAGGGTTGCCTATTTTATCACAATAACTTGATTATATCATGGTGACAGTGGACAAGTTGTCTAAGATAGCACATTTTTCACCCATGAGGACATCTTACACAATTTCTTCTATATAACATGTTTTCTTGGAAGACATTGTTTGATTGCATGGGATCCCTTGTCAAATCATATCAGATAGAGATCTAGTGTTTACTTGAGCACTTTGGACATCTCTCCAGGATGCTTTGGGTGCACAACTCAATTTTAGTTTGTCTTACCACCTAGATACTGATGGTTAGATTGAGAGAGTAAAATAGGTTGTGGAAGACATGCTTCATATGTATGTGATGGACAAGTAAGTGAAGTGGAAGGTTTATTCATACCTTGTCAATTTTGCATATAACAATGGGTATCATAGTTCTCTCAATATGTCACCTTTTCAAGCCTTGTATGGTAGACCTTGTTGTACCCCTTTGAGTTGGGATCATTTAGAGGACTGAGTAGTTCTAGTTTTGGAGATGCTTCATGAAATGTAGCAACATGTTGTTCACATTAGAGAGCATTTGGTTACTACTTAGTATAGGTAAAGGAAGTATGAAAATTCCCATAGGTTGGATCATCACATTTCTATTGGTGATAGGGTTTTTTTGAGAGTGCATCCGAGGAAGAGCCCCATTCATTATGGGAAAGGCTCTAAGTTGGCGCCACATTTTTTTGAACTATTTGAGATCCTCAAGAGGATCAGTCCTATTTCTTATTGACTAGCATTGACAAATAGCCTATCACACATCCATGATGTTTCCTATGTTTCTATTTTGAGGCAGTATATTCCTGATGTGCCCCATGTTCTTGATTAGGATGCTTTATAGGTGGAGGATGAGAAGCTTTCTTTGGAGCTCATTCATATCCTTTAGCATTGAAGACTAACTTTGAGAGGTTAGGACATATAGCAGGTAAGGGTCCAGTGGTACCTAAGCGATGAAATTATAGCTACTTGGGAAGATGCCACATGATTGAGAGATTTGTAACCCTATCTTTTTGCAGGCTTCAAAGAGTAAGCCTATGCCTAGTGGAGGAGGATGTAGTTCCTCTCGTGTTTGTAGTTTGTACCTTATTATATTTTGATTCAAGAGATACTTGTTACTCATGTTATTTCACATTTGAGATGACCTGAAGATCAGATGCTATACTTTGATTTCTAGTATTATATATGTTAGATTACTATGTTGTTTAGTTGATCATGTCTACATGATGATGCCTTTTTGAGATGACAGTATGTTTATGATGATATCTAGTTATCTGGTTTTGGACATATCCTTGATTACATTTATGTCTTGAAATTGATGCTATGGTTATTTACTTCATTCTTACTTTGTGATGTTTTATGTGAAAGTGAGTTATATAAATGGATTATTTAGTATAATTAAATAAATAGTTAAATTAGTTCATTTAATGCATTTATTGCTTCATCTATGTTATTATATACTATTACACTTGATCGTGTGTTTAGTGTGCAAGATTTATGTCCCTAACAATGGCAGATGGAGTTAATGATTCAACTATTCTTAACCAATGTCATCCCTGTATGGTCAACATATCCTATTTTATTACTTAAACTAAACCTTCCAATGATTTAATAAATTTGGACTATTTTCCATTATGTGATTATACCTATGAGTGTATCTATACATTTTAGAGGTTTGGATTTGTTGCAAAAGTTATTAAGATATTAAGTAATTTTTGTTTGTGGTAATTTTGGGCTTTATTTTATTTAATTTAAAACTTGATAGCTTTGTCATAAATGAATTCCAATTATTTGGAGTAGCATATTTTCATTTGGGTTGGTTTAGGGTTTAACTTCTCACTTTTGGAATATAGAGATTGGAGAGAAAATTTCCATATCCTCTTTTGTAAGAATGTGTTTCTGTTCACTATAGAAGCTACGGGCATGGGATCATCGTGAGATTCGTCTTGTTAGATCCAGCTCATGGAGATCTTGGTATTCTATGGTAGGATTTTTATTTATTATTTAGTTTACCATTCTGACTCTTTTTGTTGGCAAGTAGGGCTCTCCTATTTTATTATTTCAGCTATGTTTGTACTTTCTTTCCTAATAGTTGTATTTTAGGAGGTTGAGAACTAGTGTTCCCCTCTATTTTTTGATTGCTAGTTTCCTTGGTTGGTTAGGTATGAACATTTCCATAATTTTTGGGATGAGGATTTGGGGTTTCAAATTGTCATGCTAGTTTTTTATGTATATGGTGTTCAAACCCAATTTTAATTGTATTTTTGTTGTTTATTCATCCTTGGGATGAATGGGTTTTATTTTCATTGATTTTTGTCAATTTTGGTTTATTGAGGTTTCCACCTTGATTTGTATGTCACCAAGTTTTCTCATGTTTTCCTATCATGTTGTTGGTCATGGAATAGGATTATCCATAGGATGTCAATCTAACCATTTTTGCACTTTTATGTTGTATTGGGATGTGTGTTGCATCCATACTCTTAAGCTTATATTTGGTTGAGTGTTATTTTTCTTGTGTTATCATCCAACCTTTATTTTATGATCTTTGTGACATTGGTGCTCCCACACATAAGCATGTGTGCACCTATTTCTTAGGTACTTGTGATGCTTGAACTCTTGGTTGTATTTGGTGGAGTTATGTTCATTGGGGTTGGGTTGGGAATATGCATTGCCTATGGGCACTCATCTTGTGATGAGCATGGGTATGTAGGGTAGCAAATTGGAGATGGTTCTCTTGCAACCTTGGTGCCTATTTCCTAGGTTGTCAAGAATATATTTTAAATAAGTTATGATTAAATAAATTATTGGGTAATAAATCTAAGATAATGAAAAGTAAAGTGAGCACCTGATTGTTTTTTTAGGACACTTGATATGTGACCACTCAATTTAGTTCGAGGACACAATGTGAGAACCTCCTTGGGGAGTTAAGTCCACATGATATTAATCTTGGGCTACTTGATACATTGATCTACATCAAGTACCTACATAATTGACCCATAGGTTGTCTAACCAGGACCTATTGTACTTGCATTATCTTATGATCTTGGTTGTAGTCCTCTCTACTGTCTAGCGTGAGTGTTAGTCATGGATATTTTCTTCATGTTTGGTTGTGGTTGGATCATTATATCCATCAGCATAGTGGGAGTGGGCATATGGGTTCCACATAGTTGGGAGGTGTAGGCACCTATACCACTACTGGGATTGATGTATAGAGATAGTTTATTTCTAGTTGCACCTGACGCTTTCTTTCGCTTGGTATTTTGGGTTTCTAGAGTATGTTTCCTTGTGATTTATGCTTTAATTTAAATGCTTTGATATCATGTTTAGATTATGTTAGTTTATTTTATGCATTCCCTTATTTGATGTTAGCATATGGTAAGATGATGTGATTCACTATTAGTTGGAATATCTATTGCTTTATTGGATTAGCATGTTAGATCTTCTTGTTCTTATGATGTTATTATCTTGTAGTAGTAATGCCCTCATAAAATCACTCTAACTATCTAATTGGTAGTTTAGGATGTTATGCATGGGGGATGAATAGGGCCTTTGAGGTCTCATAATGCTATTATAGTTGGGAGGAACTTTGTAAGGGTTTTATTTGTTTGTGTACATTTTCATGTTGTTTTTGTAACGCCCCGCCAAGGGATCCAAAAGAATTAACCTAAAGTTTCACTAAGTTTGCTAAACATTTTTTTTTTTTTTAAAAGTAAGAATGTATAACATACACATCAAACACATAGTAGCGGAAGCAATAACATGTAATCATTGACAAACATACATTGCAAGTTACATTTCTTAAAGATCCCAAGACGTTGAGTCACATTTAAATTTAATTAAATTCTAAGTCTAACAACTAATACATACATAATAAAGAATAATCAAAAACTCCAATGTCCATAATATACATTTATTCTGAATGCTCCTTGGCAAATTAATTCGGAATGCTCCATCATCCACTGTACATGTCACAAGGTATGAAAGGTTTAAAAGAATATACATATGTAAAGATCAAGATACAACATCCTCAAATCCATGATACAAGGTACAGTAAAAATATATGAAACTATTCACCATACATGATACATCCATACATCCATAATGATAAAACATCTATCATAAAATCTAACCATCCGTCATAATAATCCAAGAACATAGTGAAGGTAAAAGCCAATCACGAAATCTCCAGCCACGGTGACCACGGAATGGATCTCAATGGTAAGAGTAAAAGCACTACCACCCGACCGCGTGGAACCTAAATGGTCCACTCCCACCGCACTAAGGAGATAGTCTCAAGTCCCAAACAAGGTATCAAAACACAAAACACAAGTACTCTCTAAGTCTGGGAAATCCTAAAAGTATACTAACTCAAGGGTTCCAACATAGATAGACATCTAGACCCAGAGGCACCCCAAAGACACGTAGAAAACCTAATATGCAAGCGGGAAAGTGTCATCGCAAAAGTCACGTAGAAGTTACCCGAGCAATCCCTTAGGAATCCCGGGTCCCTACTGATCCCTGCGGCCATTAGTATCCTCTCATACTGACGAGGCATACTATGGAATGCAAGGTTGTAACCAAGCGTTCTCTCTACCCCATCCTAGTCTGTACTAGCACTCAAGGCATGGGAGAGAACATACAATTATCTTATTAGGTTCATTTTCCCTTATTTAGTGTAAATGTTTTCACTTATTAAAACAACTTACAATGGGTTACTCCAGGCAGCCTCTTAGGGCCCTGATCCCCATTGCAAGCCACTTCCTGAATCTACACATAGATAACCTACCCTAGGCTCATGAAATCACAAATCAAGAATCATAATAAAATCACCTCAGTCCTATACAAGCAACTGAAAAACATCATAAAGATAAGCCACAAAACTACATCAATTCTTCATGAGCAACAGATAAGCACCAAATAATAATCATATGACCACGACAGTTCTCTATCAGCAACTGAAGGCATCAATGATAGATCACAAAATCCAATGGTTCTCCAATGAGCAACCAGAAAGTATCCCAATAGTAAATTTCAATACTGATCGAAGACTCCAAAATGGTCAAGTCAAAACATGACATCATCAAGAACATAACCACCACTTCAGTCCTCACAAGCGACCGAAAAGCAATCCAAGTATAACTGATCGAGACTCAAAAATGGTTATCAATATAACTGATCGAGACTCGAAAATGGTTAAGTCAGGTATCTCAAATACATACATCTCAGCTTCACACAAGGAAACTGGAAAGCAATAACAAACAGTAAATACAATCATGTCATAGAGCACTTCATCACATTACCATGGTCGGGTTAAGAAAGATCGAGACCAAATCATCATGACATCACATTCACAACCCCGAGCCTCTGGTAACAACCTAAACTAGTCAAAGCTAAGTCAACCCCAAAACATAAACAGTACAAGAAACATCATAATCTCATAATTTGGTTTGATTTGAAAACACATAGTTTTGAGTTTAACAATAAGGTTTAAATTTTCCAATGTTCGTGTTCAAGTAATAGTCTCATAGTTCAATTTGATTGATAATATACTGTTGAGTTAATGTGAGGTTTCCATTTCCAGTTGAACGTATGTTTTAAACAGACAGAACCCATAGTTTACCCTTACAATTATCCCATTCCTATATCCAAATGATATGCACAATTACCCCTAATTGATTATAGAAAATTTTCTCAAAAAAAAAAAAAGTCAAAGGTAATAATTTATTTATTAAATAATAATTAAATAAATTAAAAACTTCATTTTACAACATCCTTTATTAATTAACTTAATTAAACTAAATTTAATTAAATTAACTATTAAATATAAAACTATATCAATATTATTTAATTGATTAATAATATGTAATAATAAATTTTATTAACAATATTAATAATTGAAGAAAATTGCATTTTTTTTCTGGGAGATTTTGAGATTTAAAAGAAAATGTAATTTAGAAATTAAAACGGTTAATCGAATCTTCCTATCAAATAACTTGGGAAAGAATTGAGATTGAAAATTGAATATTCTAAGTTGGAAATTTGTTTGGTTGTCCGTATCTCTCCTATCAGACTATGGTTACAAATGTTTTTTTTTTTTTTTAAATAAAAAATAAAAAATAAAAAATAAAATAAAATAAAAATAAAAATAAAAATTATATAACTACTGCCTGCGACAACAGGCCGTTTGCAGATGCAGAAGGCCGCACGGCTTCATTTAAAAGCCGGCAGACTTTTCAAATATACGTTGGTTGTTTTTTTTTATTATGATTTTTTTTTTAAATTATTAATTTATTAAAAATAAATTATATTTAATATAAATTGTTAAATGATAATCTATTTAAATTGTATTTAATTTAAATGAATTAATTATTAATGTTATTAAATTAAATTTATAATGAATTTAAATTATTAATTATTAATATTGTTAATAAAATTTATTATTACATATTATTAATCAATTAAATAATATTGATATAGTTTTATATTTAATAGTTAATTTTATTAAATTTAGTTTAATTAAGTTAATTAATAAAGGATGTTGTAAAATGAAGTTTTTAATTTATTTAATTATTATTTAATAAATAAATTATTACCTTTGACTTTTTTTTTTTGAGAAAATTTTCTATAATCAATTAGGGGTAATTGTGCATATCATTTGGATATAGGAATGAGATAATTGTAAGGGTAAACTATGGGTTCTGTCTATTTAAAACATACGTTCAACTGGAAATGGAAACCTCACATTAACTCAACAGTATATTATCAATCAAATTGAACTATCAGACTATTACATTAAATAATAGAAATTAATAACGTTATTTTAATTTCATAAAGTGCACATGACATTAAAGTAATAAATTAATCTAAATTAGAAGTCAAGTAGAATATTAAATAAAGTTATTTAATAAATCAACTTAATGTGCATGAAAGATGAATGCAAAATAAAATAAAAGATAAGAAAGGTTAATTGGAGTTAACTCAGTTGTGCAAAGAGTCTTCTTGGGTGAACGCACAATTAGTGCCTCGGATTTGAGAAGAAAATTGCTTATCACAACTTTGGGAGTTCATTCTTGGGGAATTTTTCGAGACAGGAATTTGGAGACAGATTTTGGGAGACGTATTTTGGACTGGGAATTTAGGGGGAGATAAAGAATTTTGGAGAGACAACTTTTAGAAGCGAATTTCAGAGGAGCGGATTCTCGGGGTTTTCATTTTAGCATCAGAATCAGGTAGGGTCTTGTGCTTTGATCACTGGTTAAATTATGCAATTTGAGATTCCTGTTTTCTTCGTGAGTGTTTTAAAGAAAAATCAAGTCTCTGGTTTCCATTGCATGAATCTCTTGTTCTTTGGTTTTATATCTACGATAGGGTGTTGTTAAATTATGAATAGTAGAAAAATAAATTTACTTAGGAACCCTCATCTTCTAGCTTAAAGAAGACACGATTGGATTGGGAAGGGTTCGAATTTTTTTTATAGCCGGAGTAGTACTGGGATGGGTGACCTCCCGGGAAGTCCCGGTGTTGCACCCTTCTTTTAACGAAATTTTAAATTGATAATTTGGATAGTTGGCAATAGTTTCTCTATCAGAGTAATGTGGAGATCAAATTTTTTAAAAAAAAAAATTAAAAAAATAAAAATAATAATAAACTTTAAACTTAAAAAAAATAATAATAAAAAATAAGTTTTTGGGAGGGGGCGGGAATACCCACACACCCCCCCCCCCGTACCGCTCCGGCAGCTCTGCCGTCCCTGCCGCAGAGTACTGCGGCAGCGGCAGTACAGAGTACTGCCGGCGGCCGCAGTCCTCTGTGGCAGGCCGCAGGCGGCCTTTAGGATTAAGCCGGCGGGCTTATAAAAAGAATACGCATTTTTTTTAATAATTCGATTTTTTTTTAAGGTTATTCATAAAAAGGTTTTATGAATATTTAAAATTTTGATTTATAAATTTTAATATGTTTTTATAATGTTTTAATAATAATTTTTATTAATATTTAATAATTAAATATTAATGCATTTCATATAGTCTTTTTTTGTAAGTATTAATTTATTAATAATTTTTGGGTAAATATTAATAAATTAGTAATTAATGAAGATATTAAAATAGGTAATTAGAACAATAATTATTGAGTAATTTAATTAAAATTAGTTTAATTAAGTTAATTAATAATGAATTTTATTTGACTAAATTATAAATTTGGATATTGATTTAATGAAAGTTATTATAGAAAAGGGTTAATCGTAAAGGGTAGTTGAGAAAACCTAGTTACTTGAATTTGACATTAAACTGAAACATAAACCTTACCTTAACTCAATAATATACTTTCAAATCCAATCTTCGAGACTTTGATGTTGTCCTTGTGCTTTGAGTGTTTTGGGGTTGTTCTAGTATTGACCAGTTTAGGTTTTTACCAGAGGCTCGAGGTTTTGAATGTGATGTCATGATGAGTTGGTTTCGATCTTTCTTAACTTGACCATGGTAATGTGATGAAGTGCTCTATGACATGATTGTGTTTACTATTTGTTATTGCTTTCCAGTTTCCTTGTGTGAAGCTAAGATGTATGTATTTGAGATACTTGACTTAACCATTTTTGAGTCTCGATCAGTTATATTGATAACCATTTTTGAGTCTCGATCAGTTATACTTGGATTGCTTTTCGGTCGCTTGTGAGGACTGAAGTGGTGGTTATGTTCTTGATGATGTCATGTTTTGACTTGACCATTTTGGAGTCTTCGATCAGTATTGAAATTTACTATTGGGATACTTTCTGGTTGCTCATTGGAGAACCATTAGATTTTGTGATCTATCATTGATGCCTTCAGTTGTTGATAGAGAACTGTCATGGTCATATGATTATTATTTGGTGCTTATCTGTTGCTCATGAAGAACTGATGTAGTTTTGTGGCTTATCTTTATGATGTTTTTCAGTTGCTTGTATAGGACTGAGGTGATTTTACTATGATTCTTGATTTTTAATTTCATGAGCCTAGGGTAGGTTATCTATGTGTAGTGTCGGGAAGTGGCTTGCAATGGGGATCGGGGCCCTAAGAGGCTGCCTGGAGTAACCCATTGTAAGTTGATTTAATAAGTGAAAACATTTACACTAAATGGGAGAAAATGAACCTAACAAGATAATTGTATGTTCTCTCCCATGCCTTGAGTGCTAGTACAGACTAGGATGGGATAGAGAGAACGCTTGGTTACGACCTTGCATTCCATAGTATGCCTCGTCAGTACGAGAGGATACTAATGGCCACAAGGATCAGTAGGGACCCGGGATTCCTAAGGGATTGCTCCGGTAACTTCTACGTGACTTTTGCGATGACACTTTCCCGCTTGCATATTAGGTTTCCTACGTGTCTTGTGGTACCTCTGGGATTTAGATGTCGATCTTTTTAGGAACCCTTGAGTTAGCATACTTATAGGTTTTTCTGGACTTAGAGAGTATTTATGATTATAGGTTTTGTTATCCTATTTGGGACTTGAGGCTATCTCCTCAGCGCGGTGGGAGTGGACCATTTAGGTTCCACGCGGTCGGGTGGTAGTGCTTTTTACTCTTACCATTGAGATCCGTACCATGGTCACCGTGGCTGGAGTGTTCGTGATTGGTATTTACCTTCACTATGTTCTTGGATTATTATGATGGATGGGTAGATTTTATGATAGATGTTTTATCATTATGGATGTATGGATGTATCATGTATGGTGAATAGTTTTGTATATATCTTTACTGTACTTTGTATCATGGATTCATGGAGGTTGATGTATTTCTATTATTACATATGTATATTCTTTTAAGCCTTTCATACCCTGTGCATGAAAGATGAATGCAAAATAAAATAAAAGATAAGAAAGGTTAATTGGAGTTAACTCAGTTGTGCAAAGAGTCTTCTCGGGTGAACGCACAATTAGTGCCCCGGATTTGAGAAGAAAATTGCTTATCACAACTTTGGGAGTTCATTCTTGGGGAATTTTTCGAGACAAGAATTTGGAGACAGATTTTGGGAGACGAATTTGGGACGTGGATTTTGGAAGCGAATCTTCTCACAATTCTCAGTTGGTTGCGTGTTAGCATTAGGTTCAAGTAGGGTCGTGTGTTTGATCACTGGTCGAATTATGCAATTTGATAATCCTATCCTCTTGTGATTGTGGAAATTGATTCTCTGGGTTTTCGTTGCATGAATCTTTTGCTCCCTTCTTCTAAATCTAGGATGTGTGAATTATATCCCATCTTATATTATGGTTGAAAGAAAATAAATTAATTTGAAAACCTCGTCCATAGTTTAAAGAAAATTGCATTTTTTTTCTAGGAGATTTTGAGATTTAAAAGAAAATGTAATTTAGAAATTAAAACGGTTAATCAAATCTTCCTAAAAATTATATATATATATTGTGAAGGGTCTTATTTAATAAAAGAAAAAAAAAAATAATAATAATAAAAAAAAAAATTTGATAGGGAGGGTGGGGACCACCAACCCCCCCCCCCCTACCCCATTTCTTACCTTCCCCCGCAACGTACATTACTCTGCGTACCCAGACGTACTGTTGTACGCAGCAGTAGTAATAACTACTGCCTGCGATAGCAGGCCGTCTGCGGACGCAGAAGGCCGCACGGCTTCGTTTAAAAGCCGACGGGCTTTTCAAATATACGTTGGTTGTTTTTTTTTATTATGATTTTTTTTAAAAATTATTAATTTATTAAAAATAAATTATATTTAATATAAATTGTTAAATGATAATCTATTTAAATTGTATTTAATTTAAATGAATTAATTATTAATGTTATTAAATTAAATTTATAATGAATTTAAATTATTAATTATTAATATTGTTAATAAAATTTATTATTACATATTATTAATCAATTAAATAATATTGATATGGTTTTATATTTAATAGTTAATTTAATTAAATTTAGTTTAATTAGGTTAATTAATAAAGGATGTTGTAAAATGAAGTTTTTAATTTATTTAATTATTATTTAATAAATAAATTATTACCTTTGACTTTTTTTTTTTTGAGAAAATTTTCTATAATCAATTAGGGGTAATTGTGCGTATCATTTGGATATAGGAATGGGATAATTGTAAGGGTAAACTATGGGTTCTGTCTGTTTAAAACATACGTTCAACTGGAAATGGAAACCTCACATTAACTCAACAGTATATTATCAATCAAATTGAACTATGAGACTATTACTTGAACACGAACATTGGAAAATTTAAACCTTATTGTTAAACTCAAAACTATGTGTTTTCAAATCAAACCAAATTATGAGATTATGATGTTTCTTGTACTGTTTATGTTTTGGGGTTGACTTAGCTTTGACCAGTTTAGGTTGTTACCAGAGGCTCGGGGTTGTGAATGTGATGTCATGATGATTTGGTCTCGATCTGTCTTAACCCGACCATGGTAATGTGATGAAGTGCTCTATGACATGATTGTATTTATTGTTTGTTATTGCTTTGCAGTTTCCTTGTGTGAAGCTGAGATGTATGTATTTGAGATACCTGACTTAACCATTTTCGAGTCTCGATCAGTTATATTGATAACCATTTTTGAGTCTCGATCAGTTATACTTGGATTTCTTTTCGGTCGCTTGTGAGGACTGAAGTGGTGGTTATGTTCTTGATGATGTCATGTTTTGACTTGACCATTTTGGAGTCTTCGATCATGTAACGCCCTGCCAAGGGATCCAAAAGAATTAACCTTTCTTATCTTTTATTTTATTTTGCATTCATCTTTCATGCACATTAAGTTGATTTATTAAATAACTTTATTTAATATTCTACTTGACTTCTAATTTAGATTAATTTATTACTTTAATCTCATGTGCACTTTATGAAATTAAAATAACATTATTAATTTCTATTATTTAATCTTTTAATTTAATTCTCAAATTTAAACTCATGCTTAGATCATGCGATCTAGAATTCTTAATAATTTTATATCTTTCAATTTTTAATTAGTTTAAGAAACTTTAATTGATAAAATATTTATTAATTCAATTAATAATAATATTTAGCATTTATTTAAAAATGAACTCTAAATATATATTATTATTAAATTAAATAAATATTATCACATTCTAAAATTATACTTAAAACTTTTATTTCCAAATTTAATACTTTTTAAAAAAATTAATTTCTCAATTAATTAAATATAATTAAATATTAAAATATCATAATAATTTTCTATTAAATTAAATCATTAATTAATCTTTTTAATAAATTTCTTTTATTTTAAACTTATGCACGCATCATGCAATGTAGAATCTTTTTTATAATTTAATATCTTTTCCACTTCTTAATTCATTTTAGAAACTTAATTAATAAAATATTTATTAATTCAATTAATAATAATATTTAGCATTTATTTAAAAATGAACTCTAAATATATTATTATTAAATTACATAAATATTATAATGTTCTAAATTATCCTTAAACTTTTATCTCCAAATCTAATTCTTTTTATTTAATTAATTTCTCAATTAATTAAATATAATTAAATATTAAAATATCATAATAATTTTCTATTAAATTAAATCATTAATTAATCCTTTTAATTAAACTTAATTAATAGAAAATACATCAAGGACTCATAAAGCAACATATAAAAACCCATCATAGAAGAACCATACTAAATCAAACAAAAAGGATTATAATCACGAATTAACATCATTTGATGCATTCGGAGAGTACTTAACTCAGATACTTGTCCTAATTATCAATTAGGACAATTGGCTAAAGGGTTTAGGATTTGGACTTAAGAGTTTATCTCCCCTCTCTTACCATTGAGACAATGCGATAGGGTACGTTCATCCTGGCAATTTAGGGAAGTCGATACCCGGTACCTGCAACCTACATAAAATCCACACATGTACAAACACAATATTCTAAACTAAACAGACAATGGCAGGAAGTGGTGCATCGTGTAGATCCCGACTAGCAGGTGACTACGACTCCCTTCCTTAACCACATCAGAAACACCATACATAAATAAAATAAACACGCACACCATACACATGCAGTATGTGGTAAGTATCCATAAGAAAGCACATGGAATAATAAACCATCTAACTAATCATCATCGATAATTGAAAACATTGAATAATCATCATACATGCATGAAATATAGAGTACCAAGTCATCTCATCATATAATAAATTGAGTGTAAAACAACATCTAATAATTTGAAAGTAATGCTACTAAACATCGAGTATAAAACTGGCCTAAAAGAGTTTGGCAATTAAAATAAAATGTGAACTAGGGGTAGGCACTACATCCACCCCCCCTAGACTTAAGCTTACTCCTGGAAGCGTACATGAATGATAAAACTAAGGGTCTCACTGTGTGGGTCCCATTGGACCCTTCCCCCCCGTAGGAGGATAAGACGCCACTGAGTACACTCTCTGGGCTCTATCCATGCCACCAACTGTGGGTTCTGAAGCTATAGGTCTCTGGCCTGAGAATTGAGGTTTCCCTTGAGGGCAATGAGACGACTTGTGTCTGTGTTGTCCACATGAGAAACACTCTCCATTGAAGCTCCTCTAAACTCTAGGTGCACTAGACTGTTGGAAACTACCTCCACTAGGATAAGACTGAACACTCTGAGATGGTTGGTCATACTGGATGTGCTTGTTGCGCTGAGCGTTGTGATAGTGCCTAGTATTGGAACCACCGCCACCACTCTGTGCTGGAGGATAAGTACCCTCCTGCCGCTGATTACCCCCAGTCAGAGGTTTCCTATTGCCACCTGTTCCCTGACCACCCTTCGATCCTGATGCTGAAGGTGCTCCTACAAAACACCCATGTCCTAAGTTCACACTCTGCTCTACAAGGACGGCTCGATGTACCGCATCCTTGAGGGTTTTAGGTTCAAACACCTTAACACCCCCAATTAAACGGTTGTTCAAACCTCTAATGAAATGTTGTGCCAACTGCGCTGGGTTGTCACTGAATCCTAAAAAGGGCATGAGCTCAAAGAACTTGCACTCATACTCTATAACAGTCATAGTGTACTGTCTTAGGTTATGGAACTCATCTGCTCTATGCTGCTTCCATTCCTCTGGTAGGAATCGCTCACAGAAGCTCTCTAAGAAAATCTCCCAAGTGACACTACCCATGTTAATGCCCAACTTCTTTTCCTCAATAGTCCACCAGGTGGCCCCAAAGAACTCTAGGTTGGTGATAGCAAACCTCGCTTTGACATTACTGTCAAAGTCCTGCATAGCAAAAATCCTGTCAAGGGCAATAAGCCACTGCTCAACTACATATCCAGAACCCTGCCCATTAAAGGACTTGACCTTGGACCTCTGAAGGTCCTTCATCTGTGAAGATACAATGGATCTATGTCGATCCCTTAGAGGGCTCCTAGACCTAGGTCTATGCTCATGTCTTGCCTGATGTGCTCTATCCTGATCAAGAACAGGAGGTAGGCGATCAATGATGGTTCGCATCATTTGCCTCATGTCAACCTCCTCTGAGTCAGCATGCTCCTCTCTATGGTTCTCTTCCTGATGCTCACTGACATGCTCTTCCCTATTCTCTTCCTGAATGGGGCTCTCATGGATAGACTCATGAACACTAATACCTCTGCCTTGTCCACAACCTCTGCCACGGCCAAGGCTACGGCCTCTAATGGAAGATCTCATCCCAGATACCATCCTACAATAATATCCAAGACACAAGATGCTAAAATAACCATGAAACATACTACTGAAACACATAGATAAAAGACACATATTTTGCAAACAAGATATTTTCAATTTTCAGTTTACCTATAATTTCAGTTTAAGTATGATTTCAGTTTTGAAGCCTAAGTGTTGAAGTATGAAAAATAGGTAACTAATAGTTTACATAATGTTTCAGTTCAACTAGTTTCAAGTTCCAGTTTAAGGTTTGCATTTTTGTTCAACTAGTTAACACTAGTGGCGTTCCAATATACCCAGAGCTCCCAATGTAGAAACTAGGCTTTGATACCAGATGTAACGCCCCGCCAAGGGATCCAAAAGAATTAACCTTTCTTATCTTTTATTTTATTTTGCATTCATCTTTCATGCACATTAAGTTGATTTATTAAATAACTTTATTTAATATTCTACTTGACTTCTAATTTAGATTAATTTATTACTTTAATCTCATGTGCACTTTATGAAATTAAAATAACGTTATTATTTTCTATTATTTAATCTTTTAATTTAATTCTCAAATTTAAACTCATGCTTAGATCATGCGATCTAGAATTCTTAATAATTTTATATCTTTCAATTTTTAATTAATTTAAGAAACTTTAATTGATAAAATATTTATTAATTCAATTAATAATAATATTTAGCATTTATTTAAAAATGAACTCTAAATATATATTATTATTAAATTAAATAAATATTATCACATTCTAAAATTATACTTAAAACTTTTATTTCCAAATTTAATACTTTTAAAAAAAATTAATTTCTCAATTAATTAAATATAATTAAATATTAAAATATCATAATAATTTTCTATTAAATTAAATCATTAATTAATCTTTTTAATAAATTTCTTTTATTTTAAACTTATGCACGCATCATGCAATGTAGAATCTTTTTAATAATTTAATATCTTTTCCACTTCTTAATTCATTTTAGAAACTTAATTAATAAAATATTTATTAATTCAATTAATAATAATATTTAGCATTTATTTAAAAATGAACTCTAAATATATTATTATTAAATTACATAAATATTATAATGTTCTAAATTATCCTTAAACTTTTATCTCAAAATCTAATTCTTTTTATTTAATTAATTTCTCAATTAATTAAATATAATTAAATATTAAAATATCATAATAATTTTCTATTAAATTAAATCATTAATTAATCCTTTTAATTAAACTTAATTAATAGAAAATACATCAAGGACTCATAAAGCAACATATAAAAACCCATCATAGAAGAACCATACTAAATCAAACAAAAAGGGTTATAATCATGAATTAACATCATTTGATGCATTCGGAGGGTACTTAACTCAGATACTTGTCCTAATTATCAATTAGGACAATTGGCTAAAGGGTTTAGGATTTGGACTTAAGAGTTTATCTCCCCTCTCTTACCATTGAGACAATGCGATAGGGTACGCTCATCCTGGCAATTCAAGGAAGTCGATACCTGGTACCTGCAACCTGCATAAAATCCATGCATGTACAAACACAATATTCTAAACTAAACAGAAAATGGCAGGAAGTGGTGCATCATGTAGATCCCGACTAGCAGGTGACTACGACTCCCTTCCTTAACCACATCAGAAACACCATACATAAATAAAATAAACACGCACACCATACACATGCAGTATGGGGTAAGTATCCATAAGAAAGCACATGGAATAATAAACCATCTAACTAATCATCATCGATAATTGAAAACATTGAATAATCATCATACATGCATGAAATATAGAGTACCAAGTCATCTCATCATATAATAAATTGAGTGTAAAACAACATCTAATAATTTGAAAGTAATGCTACTAAACATCAAGTATAAAACTGGCCTAAAAGAGTTTGGCAATTAAAATAAAATGTGAACTAGGGGTAGGCACTACAGTTTTCTACATGCTCTTCATTTACTACTATGGATTAGATGGTTAGTTGTGTTTTTGTCTTGTTATTCTTGCATTTGAGTGTCCAAGCCTCAATTTTTGGATCCTATACTCCCTAGTGTAGAGGTTTTATCTCTTTTCTTTGCCTTTGTTTGTTCATCAAAATGTTTCCTTACATCCCTAGGCAATAGTGCATTAGCATTGGGAAATAGTGATAAACTATCACATGTTCCAAGGAGTTCTATCATATGATACTAGAAAGTATTGAACACCTTAAGGAATTCTATCATATGATACTAGAAAGTATTGCACAACCTTAAGAGTTTTATCATATGATATTGGAAGAGCATCACACAACTATAGGTAACTCTACCACCTAGCCTTTGGAAGTATCACATGTCAATGTAAGAAATGTCATACGATATTGGTGAAGTATTGCATGGTTTTATGGAAGTATCACATGGGCCTATGAAAAAACTTGTGCGGGCACTTTTTGACTTGACTAGAACTTTTTGAGAGGTGTTTTGGCTATCATTTATGAAGTTCTTGAGCCCTAGTATTTGACCTTTAGAACCTAGGATGTTTTGGATTCAAATGCATTTTTTTGACCTCCATAGCTATGTCATTTTTGATCAATAGTGGTGCTTGGAGATCGTTGGTGTATGGATTCTTGGTTAGTCTTCCATTTTGATCTTTGTTATCCTTGTATGTTGATTTTCATGTGAATCAATACTTGTTTTAAAAAAATCTTATCTTGGCTTTTATTTATCCTTTTTCCAAGGTTCTCCGAGAGGGGCATTACATACCTTGTCTCTTCCTTTGGTAATTTACCTTGTCTCTTTCCCTATATGTTGCAATGTCTTCATTTGATACCTTCCTTTTGTGTTTATCATTTCAACAATTACTACTCCCCATTGAGACAACAATACCAGACACCTAATGAATTTTTGTAGAAAACTTTTCAAACAATGGGCCCCAAACAATGCTTTCTCTACAAGCTTATGAAAAAGAAAAAGAAATGTGATTGTCGGGTCTCTAGTGATAAAGAATATTTTTGTATAAGTATGCTAGTAAATAGATTCGGGTACCTGATCCCATATCAAGTATCCAATTTGGGATCAGATAACCAATATAATATTAGGTACTTGAAATTCGTGCCCAAAATTTGGAGTGAAATCAAATGGGAAATCAAGTGGAGATATTAGGTACTCTGATATAATATAGTAATGTATTATTATTATTATTTATTATTATATAATTATATAATTATTATATTATGATTATATAATATATAATTTATTTTATAATCATATGTATAGTTGAGAAAAATTATATAAATATATATAATTTACTTATTATATATTGTAATCAATCATATTTCTCAAAAGTGGTCATAGGCCAACCTACAACCCCCTTTGACACATTGTATTATGACATGTGTCCCTAGGGGTCCTAGTGACCCTAGGGACATATGGTAGTTGATCATATGGGTCAATTGGGGTCATAGGCTAATCTATGATCCCTTTCAATCCATTTCATCATGACATGTGTCCCTATGGGTCCTTGGACTCCTAAGGACATATCATAATTGATCATAAATGTCGAACTGAGTCGTAGGTTAACCTACAACACCCTTTGATCCATTTTATCTCAAAATATGTACCTAGGGGTCCTAGGAACCCTAGGGACATATGATAATCAATCAAATAGCTCAAATAGAGTTGTATGCTAATCTATGACCCCCTTCAACCCATTTCCTCATGACATGTGTCCCTAGTTGTCCTAGGACCCATAAAGACATATTATAATCCATCATAATGGTCGAAGGAGGTCATAGGCTAACATACAACCCAATTTGACCAATTTCATCATTATATGTGCCCCTAGGGATCTTGGGACCCCTAGGGACATCATAATCTATCATATGGGTTAAAGGGGGTCGTAGGCTAACCTATGACCCCCTTCAACCCAATACCCTATGACCCCTTTCGACCCATTTTATCATGACATGTGTCACTAGGGGGTCCTAAGACCCTTAGGAACATATGGTAATTGATTATATGGGTCAAATGGGACCATGAGCTAACCTATGACCCACTTGGAACCATTTCATTGTGACATGTGACCATAGGGATCATAGGACCCTTAAGGACATATGGTAATCGATTATATGGGTCAGAGGTGATAATTGGCTAACCTATAACCCCCTTCAATAAATGTCATCACAACATGTGTCCCTAAGGATCCTAGGACCCCAAGCAATATATGCTAATAAATAATATGGGATGAATGGGGTTGTAGCCTATCCTATAACTCTCTTTGACTCATTTCATCACAACATGTGTCCCTAGGGCTCCTAGGCCACCTAGGGACATATCGTAATTGATCATATGGGTTGAAGGGGGTCGAAGGCTAACCCACAACCCCCTTCAACCCATTTCATCACATATGTGTCCCTAGAGGTCCTAGGACCTCTAGGGAAAAATGATAATTTATCATGTGGGTTAGAGAGGGTCGTAGACTAATGTAAAACCCCCTTTGACCCATTTCATCACAACATGTGAAACCTATGGACATATGCTAATTGATCAGATGGTACAAATGGGGTCGTAGGCTAATCTAAGATCCCCCTTAATCAATTTTATCATGACATGTGTCCCTTGGGGTCCTAGAACCCCCTAGGGACATATGGTAATCAATCATATGGGTCAAAGTGGGTCATAGGCTAACCTACGACCCCCTTTGACCAATGTCATCATAACATGTGTCCCTATGGGTCTTAGAGACCAATTTAATCACAACATGTGTCCCTAGGGGTCTTAGGATCCCTAGGGACATATTGTAATCGATCATATGGATCAAAGAGGGGACCCATTTAATCATCACATGTGTCCCTAAGGGTCCTAGGACCCCTAGGGACATATCCTAATCAATCATATGGGTTGGAGGGGGTTATAGGCTAACCTATAACCACCTTCAACCTAGTTCATCATGACATGTGTCCCTGGGGTCCTAGGACCCCTTGGGACATATGGTAATTGATCATATGGGTTGAATGGGATTGTAGGCTAACCTATAACCCCCTTCCACCCATTTCATCATGACATGTATTGCTAATGGTTTTAGTACCCCTAAGGACATATGGTAATTGATCATATGAGTTGAAGGTGGTCATAGGCTAACATATGACCCCGTTCAATATATTTTATTATACCATGTGTCTCTAGGGTCCTAGGAACCCTAGGGACATAAGGTAATTCATTATATGGGTAGAAGGGGATTGTAGGTGAACCTATGATCCCCTTGAACCCATATCATCATGAAATGTGTCCCTAGGAGTTCAAGGACCCCTAGGGACATATGGTAATCAGTCATATGGGTTGTATGACCCTGTTTGACTTATTTAATCACATGTCTCCAAAGGGGTCCTAGAACCCCTAAGGACATATTATAATCCATCTTAAGGGTTGAAGGGGGTCATATGCTATCTTATAACCCCGTTCAACCTATTTCATCATGAAATGTGTACCAAGGGTTCCTATGACCCCTAGCAACATATGGTAATCAATCATATGGGTCGAAGGGCATCACAAGCTAACCTACAAACCCATTTGATGCATTGCATCATGACATCTTAAGAGTGAAAGGGGGTCATAGGCTAACCTATAACCCCCTTTGACCTATTTCACCATAACATGTGCCATTTGGGATCCTAGGATCCCTAGGGACATATCATATTTGATCATATGGGTCAAATGGTGTAGTAGGATAACCTACAATCCCCTTCAACCCATTTTATCATACCATGTACCCTAGAGGTCCTAGGACTCCTAGAAACATAAGGTATTCAATCATATGTATTGAAGGGGATCATAGCCTAATCTATTACATCCTTTAACTTATTTCATCATGACATGTGTCCCTATGGGTTCTAGTGACATATGGTAATCAATCATATCAGTCAAAGGGGGTCATAGGTCATTCAACCCTTTAAATAACATGTCTCAAAAGGGGTCCTAGAACCCCTAGGAACATATTGTAATCCATCTTAAGGGTTGAAGGATATCATAGGCTAACTTACAACCCCCTTTGACCAATTTTATCATGATATGTGTACCTAGGGGTCCTTGGACCCCTAGGGACATATGGTAATCAATCATATGGGTCGAATGGAGTCATAGGTTAACCTATGAACCTCTTTGACCCATTTCATCATGACATGTGTCCCTAGGGATGTATCATAATTGATCATATTCATAAAAGGCATTTGTAGGGTAACTTATGACCTCCTTTGACCCATTTCATCATGACATGTGTCCCTAGGAGTTCAAGAACCCTTAGGTACATATGGTAATTGATCATATGGGTTGAATGAGGTTTTATGATAACTTACAACCCCCTTCAGCACATTTTATTATGACATGTGTCCTTAGGGTTCCTAAGACCTCTATGGACATATTGTAATAAATCATATGGTTTGAGGGTGTTGTAAGCTAACCTTTGACCCCCTTCAACCCACTCCATTAAGATGTGTGTCCCTAGTGGTTCTAGGACCCCTAGGGACATATGGTAACCAATCATATGGGTCAAAGGGGGTTATAGGCTAACCTATGACCCCCTACAACCTATTTCATCATGACGTGTCCCTAGGGGGATTGTAGGCTAGCCTAAACCACCCTTTGACCTATTTTATCACAACATGTGTCCCTAGGGACTTATCAGAATCAATCATATGGGTCAAAGGGGTTCATTATCTAACCTATGACCTCCTTCAACCCAATTAATTGTGACATGTGTCCCTAGAGGTACTAGACCTCTAGGGACATCGTAATAGATCATGTGTCGAAGGGGGTCGTAAGCTAATGTAAGACCCTCTTTGACCCATTTGATCACCACATGTATCCCTGAGGGTGACCCCTAGGGACATGTGGTAATCGATCATATGGCTCAAATGGGGTCGTAGGCTAACTTATGACCACTTTGACACATTTCATTGTAATATGTATCCCTAGGAGTCCTAGGATCCCTAGTAACATATTATAATCAATCAAATGGGTCAAGATTCAACCTATTGTATCATGACATGTTTCCCTAGGGGTCCTAAGACCCCTAAGGACATATGGTAATTGATCATATGGGTCGAAGGGGGTTGTAGGCTAACCTATGAGCCCCTTCAACCCATTTCATCATGACATGTTTCCTAGGGGTCCTATAACCTCTAGGGACATATCATAATTAGTCTTAAGAGTCAAAAGAGATACAACACCCTTGGACCCATTTCATCATGACATGTGTCCCTAGAGGTCCTAGGACCCCTAAGGGCATATCGTAATCAATCGTATGTTTTGAAGGGGGATGTACACTAACCTACAACCTTGTTCAACATATTTTATCATGACATGTGTCCCTAGGGACATATTGTAATTCATCTTAAGGGTCAAAGGAGGTCATAGGCTAACCTACAACCCATTTTGACCAATTTCATCAAGACATGTATCACTCCCCTATGAACATATCCTAATTGATCATATACATCAAAGGGGGTAGTAGGATTACCTACAACTGTCTTCAATCCATCTCATCATGACGTGTGTCTCTAGGGATCCTAGGATGCCTACAGACATATATTATTGATCAAATGAGTCAAATGGGGTCATAAACTCACCTACAACCACTTTCAATGCATTTTATTGTGACATGTATCAATAGGGGCCCCAGGAACCCTAGGGACATGGTAATTGATCATATGGGTTAAAAGGGGTCGTAGGCTAACCTAAAACCTCCTTTGACCTATTTCATCATGAAATGTGTCCCTAGGGGTCCTAGGACCCCTACATACATATGGTAATCGATCATATGGGTCAAAAGTGGTTGGAGGCTAACCTACAACCCCCTTTGATCCATTTCATCATGACATGTGTCCATAGGGGTGCTAGAACCCCTAGAGACATATTGTAATCCATATTAAGGGTCGAATGGGGTCATAGACTAATCTAAGATCCCCTTCAACCCATTTCATCACAAGATGTGTCCCTAA
The DNA here is from genome assembly GCA_028749045.1 of Cupressus sempervirens. Lineage (NCBI taxonomy): Eukaryota > Viridiplantae > Streptophyta > Pinopsida > Cupressales > Cupressaceae > Cupressus > Cupressus sempervirens. The sequence continues at coordinate 434,204,390 of CM053792.1, forward strand.
GGGTCTTGCGAACCCTATTGACATATGGTAATCGATCATATGGGTTGAATGGGATCATATGGTAACCTACAACTCTCTTTCACACATTTCATCTTGACATGTGTCCATAGGGGTCCCAAGACCCCAAGGGACATATCATAATTCATCTTAAGGGTCGAAGGGGGTCATAGGCTAACCTACAACCCCCTTCAACTCATTTCATCATGACATGTGTCCCTAGGGATCTTGGGACCCCTAGGGAGATATCATAATCCATCTTAAGGGTCGAAGGGGGTAATACACTAACCTACGAACCCCACTGACCAATTTCATCATGATATGTGTTCATCCCCTATGAACATATCATAATTGATCATATGGCTCAAAAAGAGTTATAAACTAACCCACAACCCCCTTCAACCGATTTCATCATGGTATGTGTCCCTAGGGGTCCTAAGACTCCTAGGGACATGATAATCAATCATATGGTTCGAAGGGGGTTGTTAGCTAACTTACAACCCTCTTCAACCAATTTAATCATGACATGTGTCCCTAGGGTACTATGACCCCTAGGGACATATCATAATCCATCTTTAGTGTTGAATAGGGTCATAGGCTTACCTAAGACACGCTTTGACCCATTCCATTGCAATGTGTATCCCTAGATTTCCTAGGATACGTAAGGAAATATGGTAATTGATCATATGGGTTGAATGGGGTTGCAGGCTAACCTATGACCCCCGTTGACCCATTTCATTATGATGTGTGTCCATAAGGGTCCTAGGACTCCTAGGGACATATCTTAATTCATCTTAAGGGTCAAAAAAGGTCGTAGGCTAACCTATGAACCCCTTTGACCCATTTCATCATGACATGTGTCACTAGGGTCCTAGGACCCCTAGGGACATATCATAGTCCATCTATAAGGATCGAAGGGGATCGTAGGCTAACCTACAACCCCCTTTGACCCATTTAATCATGACATATGTCCCTATGAATTTTATGACCCCTAGGGATATATCATAATTGATCATAAGGGTTGAATGGGGTTGTATGCTAATCTATGACCCCCTTTAACCTATTTCATCATGACATGTGTCCCTAGGGTCCTAGGACCCCTAGGGACATATCATAGTCCATCTATAAGGGTCGAAGGTGATCGCAGGCTAACCTACAACCCCCTTCAACCCATTTAATCATGACATATGTCCCTATGGATTGTATGACCCCTAGGGATTTATCATAATTGATCATAAGGGTTGAATGGGGTCGTAGGCTAATCTATGACCCCCTTTAACTTGTTGGTATTTAAAAATGTTACCCATTTCCAATTACCCTGATGAGAACAAAAAATATCTAGGGGCAGCTAACTCCCATTTTCAACATATCCATTCAGACACCGGGCCAACTATAAGGCATGACCCTTCTTCTTCTCCAGGCTCTGCAAAACCTAGGCAGGTGAACCTCTTTAGATCTGACTATGTGACTAGTGCCATAACCATATTCAAGATCTATAAAAGTAGATTAAACCCCTAATTCTTCTATGCTTAACCAGGAGATCACAAGCATGAAATAGCTAAGGACATGACTCATGAAACTGGAAAGCTAAGTGCGGGTTATACTTTGAATACCTTTCAACATAAAAGGGAAGATTGATTTAATATGTTGATATCAGCAAGACCCAAGTATGAGCAACAAAACTTAATGATCCTATCTCTAACCAGTGCCTTATCTATTGGGAAATTAAATGAATCATAACCATACATCTCTTGGAAACCTCAAACGTATCTCTACATCAAGATCCCTGATCTATCTTTCACCTTGTGAATAGACATCTGCTACAGAATGAATCTCATACTTAAAACATCCTATTATGAAATCTGCAAACCCTGTGACAAATATCAAGCAATTACATGATTCTTTGTTCCATAAGCAAGACATTTTAACCACATACATTTCAAAATGAAATGCAACCTAATTCATGCTCTTTGATCACAAATTAGAAGAAATAACAGAGCCATAATCAGGAGACAAGATTCAGACTGAACTTCAAACTTTTGCTGCACTTTATTTGTTTTCCTTGAAATCAAATACATGAAATGTACAGAAAAATAACTCATAGATCACCTAACATAATAGAACTATCTGCATAAAACTTAAAATGTTGTTCAATACAAGAAGAAATGCTGAAGAATGGTTTCTTAGTGCAAAAAAAATTGGAACCCTTACAATGGAAGAAAAATAGAAAGATATAGCAAAGGAAAGAATCTCGGATCTGTTCTTCAAATGACAAGTGTCCATTTGAAATGCAATCCTCTATAACTAAAAATCTCTTTCTTCCATGGGTGAAACAAATCCCTCAACTGTTAATCATATCCTTTTTGTTTTGCCTTGCAAAATATCTTAGTAAAGACAAATATCTGTTAATGAACCTGGATATGTGCCTATTTACCAAATTGAAGCCAAAACAACATAAAAACACCAAATAATTAGACACAAAGGTTACTGAGTGCATTTTATGCATCTTTTCACTGAATCCTGCAACTGGTGATTCAAAACACCGAATAAAACATGCCTACCAACCTCTGATAGAAAAAACCCCCTTGTAGCAGGAAAAAACTACTACCCGTGCAAAAAATGACCTCATATTTGGAAAATTTAGATCTTCCCAGTTCCGACGGTATATTGGAGTGCATATCTGGCCTCCCGAAAATGCCCAGAAAGTCGATTTGAAAAATGCTCCTCTGTCTAGAAAAATCAGGTCTGCACATCTTTGATTTTAAAATGTTGAAAATTTTTTAATTTATCTAAAGTTAAAACTTTAGAATAAAATCCCTTTTGAAATTCAAAAACCCTACATGCATTTAAAATGATTAAAAATCATTTTGTTTAAAAACTTTTATTTTTTAGCACCCTTGAATTTTGGGGTCAAACCCTCATTGACCGAGTGACACGTGTCACTCACTAATTCATCCACCTCTACTTCATCTGCCATGTCACACATGCAGGACTCACTGCCACATGGAAACTTACCACATTCTCGCATTATTTATCCTTCGCACAACTTAGAAATGTGGGATTGCACCCACCGTCCAATCTGGACACATGGCGCAATCTCGCGCATTTCGCCACATCATCACGGTTGTTCCATCATTCAAAATTATGTCATTATTACCCCCGGCTGACATCATCTCCATCTCATTGATGATAGTTCAGGCCCACCGAGTGGCCACTACCTCCTCAAGAGCCTCGTCTCTTTTTTTTTTAAGACACCTTTCATTGATAATGAAGTGCATTTAAAGACATAACTTATCCTTCACACAATCAGTGTGGGATAATTCATGCTTGCATTTTGACTGCCATGCTCTACTCTATTTTCCTACGTGGGGTTAGATTTATTTCTCTTTATTTGCTTGTGGGGTCTACGTATTTTGATGGAGTCTTTGATAGATTTTCTTTACCACTGCCACCTGGGGTCTTCCTTATGGATATGAGCTTTCTTTCTATGCTAAGGTGGCTTCATTTTTTTTAGATTGGGTGACTACTCTCTATGCCTAGATGCCCATGCCTTGACTGGGACTGAGGGCACCCTTTTTTTATTTGTGTAGAGGATTCTCTTAAACTTTATTTGTTGCGTCCCTTTTTATCAGCGTGTTCCAGCTTGCTGCAACTCATTTGCCTCAAACTGCATGTGAATGCCCTATTCTCATGCCGTCCTCCTCATTCCTTCTTTTTTAGCGTTGATCCTCTTATTTAGAGCAGCTTACTCTTCCTAATGCATTGGTGGGAGTTTCTATTTGACTTTGCAGGCTGCGATATGGGGGTGAATCTTCTTTGATTGGTGCGAGAGTCTGTTCTTGCATGGGCTTGCTTCTAACTTATAATTTATTGCCATTTAATTTGAAAATGTGTGGACTAGTCTTAGATCAGTGGCTGGGTGCTTTATCTACTTGCGTGAGGCTCTCATTTATTTTTCCTAGCTTTCTCTGCTCCTCACGCCTCCCCTGCAACATGATTTCATTTTACTGTTGATGCTTGTTACCTCTGCTCTGTATGGAGTAACTACGGCTTTACCTTTTCACATGAGCTTAATCTTTGTCTGATTTTTATTGAAGCTTTCATGCTTACTACCAATTGCTCCTTTGAAACTGGCATTTTTCTTTTACATGCATGTGTTCTCTCCATAAATGCGTGCTCTATTTGGTTGTTTAGAATGGAAAGTTTTAAAACATTATATAGTTAAAACTATATAAGCCCTTTAAATTATTTGAACCTTTCCTTTTAAATTCGAAGAAGGAATGCATCATGGAGGCATTTATGTATTGATCCATTATGCTATTTTAAAAGCGTTTAAGGGCATGATTTTTTTAGTGCTCAAAATTGAGAAGGCAATTTTAAGCGTCAACATAACCTATTTCATCATGACATGTGTCCCTAGGGGTCCTAGGACCCCTAAGGACGTATCATAATTGATCATATTGGTTGAAGGGGTTCGTAGGCTAACCTACAAGCCCCTTCAATCTATTTCAACATGACATTTGTCCCTATGGCTCCTAGGGCCCCTATGAACATATCATAATCCATCTTAAGGATGAAAGGCAGTCATAGGCTAACCTATGAACCCCTTTTCCCTATTTCATCTTGAAATGTGTCCCTTGGGATCCCTAGGGAGATATCATAATCTATCATATGGTTCAAAGGGGGTTGTAGGCTACCCTATGACCCCCTTTGACCCATTTAATCATGACATGTTTTCCTAGGGGTCCTAGGACCCCTAGGTACATATTGTAATCCATTTTAAGGGTTAAATGGGATTGTAGGCTAACTTATGACCCCCTTTGACCCATTTCCATGTGGCATGTGTTCCTAGGGGTACTAGGACCCTTAAGGACATATGGTAATTGATCATATGGGTCAAATGAGGTTGTAGGCTATTTTACAACCTTGTTGAACCCACTTCATCATGACATGCTATGTGTGTGTGTGTGTGTGTGTGTGTGTGTGTTATAATGCTATGTTATAATTTCTAATACTATGTCAATATATATTATAGAACTATATGTCATAATATATATTTAATATTATATATTTAATAATAATATAAATAATATTTATAATATTATAGATGATACAAAATACTATATAATAATATATAGTACTATGATTTCAATATACTATCTTATTATATTTAATAACATATATAGTATTATAACAATAAAATTTATTAAATAATATATAATAATAAAATAATAAGTAATAATATTCAAATATCATTATATCTGAAATGTCAAAATATATTTAAATATGTTTGTAAGCCTTTTGGTTTAAAATGTACAATTGGTTCTGACTATCACAAATTTAAAATTTTGTGTTTTGCCACTACATTTTGGGTACCCGATCTAGGATTGAGTACCCAATTTTAGATGAGGTACCTGATTAGGCTTGGTATTTACCAAACCTCTTTTATCAACTCAAAAATTTTGTTCAATAAGTATTTATTAGTTAATTTATAATGAAGATGTTTGTAAACTTCTTATTGGCATAATGATTGAAAATTAGTTATAACTTTCAAATGATATAACATAGTTGAAATCCAAAAGTTGTGTTACATTCTATGTTTCACCTAGTATAAGAAAAAACTACTTTTGTACAATTTCCAATTAGTTAAGGTGGTCAGAAATAGGATTTTTTTAATTCTAAAAAATTTATAGTAGAAATTTCATAATTAATTATTTGTTTGGAATAAAAATCCCCAAAAATATGCATCCCATTCGAGCATGATTCTACTTTTTATATCTATCAGTATAATTAAATATTATCATTTGATTTTGATTAAGTTGGTATACACCTTTTTATTTTCACCCTAAAATTTTTGTAGTAGTGCATTAAAATAAAAAATTTGGACCGATCAAATAATTTTCCTCTAGATAAGGTCTAGTAGTTTAGAAACTATGTTCAATTTCCTAGAGATTCTTTTCTTAAAATTTTTCGATATAAAGTCCATAACTAATTGAAAATTACATGTGTCAAGTTAACATAACTGTGATTTGTTGGTTTTTCATTGCCACCTAAGGCCATAGTTTAGTTGACCATGATCCTAGATATACCCTATCATAACTGTGCATAGAAATTGAGATACCATTTTTCTTAAGCAAGGAAGGAGGAGATACCTATTGTCAAGTATTCACCAAGTAATTCTACTTGTACTAAGTAGAAGAGTTAGTCAGGTTATACCAAGTAGTCAGAGACTACTAAGCTACAAAAAGGACACCTAGTGACAGTATGTTACAACATTGTATTTATTATGTGTTAGAGAGGCTATATGAAAGTTAGAAATTGCACAAAATATAATGCAACATGATCATACCAAGTAGGATAAATGGTTTACATTGATTGAGGTAAAGATTTGAAATTATTTTCTTCAAGAATGCGAATTGATTGTTGATGGATGAAAGAAGAATGAGATGATATACACTTCTAACTATTGATTGTGATCTGATAAAAGAATTAAAAGTTCCAAAATCCTAATTAGGTCAAATAGAAAAATGAAAAAAGAAAAAATATAAAAGGACATCTTAGCCCTTATTTCACTGGGCCAATACTTTGGAATTTTATTGTGAAAATATGTTTAAGTTTGTTGTATTGTTAGGGTTTTTTCTTTATTTGTTGTTAGTTTACCTCAACAACCCTAACCAGCTCATTTTTTTCCTTTCCCAGTTTGAAAATATTTTTCCCTAGAGGGATAGTCTTATATCATAAGTATTATGTCTTTACCCTATCATGTATAATTTTCTTAAATCCACAATCAATGTTAAACTTTACCCTAGGTTTTGTTTCAAGTGGGAGATTATATATCATCTTCAAATTTTCTACTGTATGATAGAATCTTACAATTGAGGTTTCAAGAATCTAGTCATAAGTCTAGGTTTTCCCTCTCCTGATGTTACAATGTAGGGGTTAGTGAAGGATCGCAAGGGTAAAGGGTGGAGTCTCTCGATCTTAAGATATACTATATGTTTGTAGTATCACAGGTGTTTGTTATGAAGGTTCTGATCTTATGGTCATCCTTTTATCATCTCATCATAGGTATCTTATGGTAAATAGAAAGTGTTATGATGCTATGATAGGATGCAAATTGTATAAGCATAAAGGTTATTGAGAAGACTTTAGAAGCTATGAAAATAAGGATGTCATAAGATCGTAAAGGAAATAAATGTTGAAGTTAAATTATAAAATGTTATGACAAGTTGTTAATCATGGAATAATAAAGGAAAAATGGGGAGACTGTCGACCATACAAAGTGTGGAGGATCATGAGATTGTAAGTGCTCCTAGGGAAACTTTTGAAGCTACAGTAAGGAAGTGATCATAAGATTGTAAAGCATGAAATATTAAGTGATACATAGGTGCAAGGTGGGGCCTGGTGGATGAACATAGAATTTTGAGACACATGAAAAATTGGTATCCTCTAATAATATGAAGAGTAGTACATGTAAGATCGCAAGGGAAAATTATGAGTGTTTTGAACCTACGAAGAAATGAAAGATCATAAGATTGTAAAGATAAAGGTTAAAGATTTTGAGGCTATGATGAAGAGTGGTAACAACTAGCATATGGTTGGGAGTCATAGTTAGTAGTTAAAGGTAACTTTTAAAGTTATGAAGTTAGTTAATTGATTGTGATTGAGAAATCATAAAGTAAGAAAAGTTGAAGCTTGTTGTTATGCCAAGTTGTGTTCATGATATCATAAGGGTTTATGAGGTAACTTCCAAAGTTATGAAAAGGCTTAGTTAACTGTGATCGTAAGGTCATAATGAAAGAGAAGGTGAGATAAGATGCTATGAAAAGGTTTATTCATTGTTCAATGTAAGTTTGTAGCTCTAGAAAGTGACTTTGTTTTCCAATGTTCCATTCTTATGATGTGTTGTGTCTTGTAAGATCATGAGAAACTTGAGGGGCCTCTTTGAAGATACAATAAGTGTGGATCATAAGATCATAAAGGCCATTTTCCAAGCTTAAGAGAATGTGATAATAATTCAATTCCTAATTGATCATGAGATCGTAAAGCACATGTTCCCCACCTAAGATGATATGAAGGGTTTAAATTTCAAAGTAGATCGTAAGATCATAAACCCTAAATAAGATATGAAAGAATTTTTTCTTTTTTTTTGAGCTAGACTAATGATGTATATTATTGACCAATGACATTTGAGTAAAGTATAGTGAATGTGGAGCTAGAGAACTATGTTGATGCTCCCTTGACGTGATAGAGAACACTAAATTTAACATTTGAACATGTAGGAAATCAATGCACAAAGAAACATTGATGAAGTACATATAGTTTAAAGACATTCTTAGAGATCAGTTATAGATTATCATTCGTAGAGAGAGAATTTAAAGTAGTTGTAGAGCTTTCAGTGTGAGCAACATATAGTTTTCAGTGACACTTGTAGATTTCTCAGTTTCATAACTCTGAGTCATAATTTTGGATAAAGAGGTGGAAGAAATCCAAGCCACAAACATGGAAGTTGTAAAGACTTCAACGTCCAAAGGATGAAAAACCAGGTACAGAAAGCCAAATAGGTTTTCAGATGAGAGTAAAAGGACAAACCTGTGTCACCTTTTATAAAGAAATGAGATGTCAGAATGTGACAGTTCAACATTAATAACAAAAAAATGGTACTTGTCTTTAGAATTTGAAGATGATGGAAACTGATGAAATGTGTAGAATTGGATGAATTTTATGGCTATAATTTTTATTATTTTTTTGAGTAATAATTTATTCATTTTATTTTATTTTGAAGTCCCTTTTTTAACTATAAAAAAACATAGGGTGTAGTTCCCGTCGAAAAAGTATATGAAAATCATCTTTTTTTGTTCTAATTTGAAAATATCTTATAGATGACATGTGTAGCTAGGGAACAAAAAAAGAAATAATTAATTTTTATGTATATTGTCTTTGTTATAAGTACTCAAGTTTGACTTTATCAAAATCTAATAGTTTTTTCCTCCCATCAAAACTTCCTTATCAAATCTACACCTTCTTGAAAAAAATTGCATATTCGTGAAGAGGACTCTCTCCTCTATAGATAAATATAATGTTTTAATTTTTTAGTATGATTTACTATTTTTTTCCCTTTTTGAGGGAGAATCTTCTAAAATGTTGAAATATCAACTTATAATATTTTAAAATTATAGCATATTATAACTAATCAAAACACTCAAAAATTTATATAATGATGATATTGAATATGAGATCTATAAAAAGGTATTTTTAGTTTTAGAAAAAAATGAGTTTTGATAGTGAAATGAAATTTGACCAAAGCAAGTTTTTGATATCCTAAACAGTTACACAAATATGTGCTTTTACCCATGAATGGATTAAATTGTTTCCAGAATCCTCCAATGCCATTTTTGCAAATGACCATTATTTTTGAGATCCCTATGCATTTTGTAGAGATGCTATATTCCTTAGTGTCAACAAGTGTGAATTATTTAGGTACTTATAGCACACTAGAATGGATAAAATCCTTGTTTGCAATCCATGGAAAGAATATGGAAAAGCTCATCTTTCCAATGGTATTTGTGGACATCAATTTGGTAAGATATCTTATTAGGTCATATAAGCTAGGTACCAAATCATTCCATAGGCATGATGAGACCATTCTATGCACATTGGATTGTGCTTCTTTCATTGAAGCCTTTGGATTAGATGGTGATATAAGTGAACCATTGGACCTGATTGACCTTCAAGAAAAAATTGAGAGAAATACCAAGGCTTATACAAGGAAATCTATGTTGTAGAATATGCCTATGGACCTCAAGAAATTTGGAGACTATCCCAAGAAAGCAGATAAAAAGGTGCCTCTAGACAAATTCAAAAACTATTTTGTGAAGACTATATTTGGTGTCCATAAAGTGGTAGGAAAAGATGGATCTGATATGGTCTATGAGGTAGAGTTCATTGTAGCCAAAGATGTACAAGATGCATAACATGGTGGAGAATATGACTATGTCAGCTATATTCTAGAGAAGATGAAGGATAACATTGGGCTAGCATGAGTGGAGAGATGGGAAAATTGAAATTCCATCATTACTCATTGCTGATGCATTTGATCCTATACAAGAATGTGGGGTATATTAGCCCAAATTTTATTGATCAAATATCTAATGCTAATGGAGATTTTCTAGTTCAACTATGGACATGAGTATGGGATAGATTCTATCATTATTCTAACTTTATTTTTTTTTCCAATAATTTTAGTTTTGTTGTTATGAAGATGTTAGATCCTAGTTACTTTAGGTCTCTTGAAATATTGAAAAGTCTTTTGAGATTAATCCTACTCCTTGAAAATAAGAGATTAGATCACAATTCAGGAGACATCTTCTTGTTTCCAACTTTTTCCCTTATGAAATTTTATGGTTGTCCTCAACCACCCCATATATTGCACAAATTTATCCCTCCTAGACTAGCCATCATTGAATTCATGGGGTAGTTGTGCATGGTTAACAGTGAATACCCAGGGCCTAAGGTGCATAAAGGCACATTTTTGTGTAGGTGCTTTAAAATAGGAGACTTTTCAATTGGAAAAGAATCCTTTGACTAGATCCATTATTTCCTCTACTATTTCAATTTGTCAATGGATCCCAAAAGAATGTATGAACCTAACAATTGGATGAGGAATGCCCTAAAAGAAATTAGAAATTATGTGTTTCCAAGCACCAAGGAATTACCTCACAATGACCTCATTCCCAACATTGTAGTTGAGGGGGAGGCTATTGATAAATTGGAAAAAATTGATGATGTTTTGAGGTTGGAGAGGGACCTAAAGAGGGTAGATCCAAATTTTGAAGGTTTTTATATGGATACCCCTTATCCACAAAGAATAAAGAAGATGGTGATTAATCATGTTGAGATCATGGCAGAGATGCTAGAGGAGCCAATAGGAGAAGAGGAAAGGGTAAATCTTGATAGCCCAAAGCCTGATGTAACTCTAGAAATTAACGAGGATGACTCTATTGAAGCGTTATGGGTTACCAAGGGTAACAAAAGATTGAAAATTATCCACATACTTGAAAGGGTAAACCAAAAGACACTTAAACTTATTGCTAGTAGTAATCAATATTTTTTTGATCTTAGGAAAAATTATATATAGGAGAGGGTTAATGCCTCAGAGAATTCTCTGACTCACTTGGAGCTAGCAGTAACAAGATTGGATGATAGGATCATCCAAGCTCAATAATTATTTGAGGATGATGAATTCATCAAATCTGTTGAGTTCAAGAGCTTCTCCTTTACAAGATAAAATAGAGTGAACTAGTATTGAAGATGAATCCAAGAGAATCTAATGAGGAGAAGTAGGAATTAGTGAACAAGCTTCATGCCTATGACCTAGAGAGTGAAGTGATGACTCCTAAAGAGGCTCAATACCTAGTATAAAGAAGTGGTATGCTTCTAGTGCTTGGCTAGGAGTAATATTTCATGCTTTACTAGATTAGGAGACAAGCAAGTGCAATATCATATGAGGCATATGGTACTAGTGGACTTCAAAGGGGATCTAGTTTTAATATTGATTCTAAATCGTTGGTAGTGTGGAGCATGGCTCCTATAACTTATAAAGCTAACTTAATGGATGTATAGAGCACAGATCAAGGAAACAAGATAGTATGGACCTTATAGGGCACCTTAGGTACAAAAATATCCAAGGCAATGGAGCATTTCTCATTCAAAAATGAGGCCAAAGTGGAGGAGATAGAGAGAAGACTATCTAGAGATTTCCATGATTATATAGATGTCAAGAAACTCTATGAAGAAGAGCTCAAAAAGAGCCATCTGTAAAAACAAAGAGTAGAGGAATTGGAGGCCAAAGTTCAAGGGTTAGAAGCTAAGGTTGCATCTTTGAAAGAGAAACAAGCTAGTACATAGTACATCAAGGAATAGGGTGTCTAGGAACAACTAGGTGAGGTCATAATGGAAATAACTACAAAGATAGAGGAGCTAGAAATAGAGGAAGAAAAACTTAAAAGGATGAGCACAGATGCTCCATCTCTATAGCAAGATGATGAGGTAAGGACAAGTGTCCTTAAAAGAATGATAGGCCACATAGTAGAAACTCTAAAAAATATATCTCAACAGGGTCATGCTCTATTTATCTCTTTACAAGATGTTGAGCATGCTTGCAATAAAGTAGTTGCATGGCTATCGCCCACTTTTAATCTTTGGGGGTCACACACAATTTTTGGAGAAGCTAATCATGTTGATGGTGAAGAAGCTAGATCTGCCTAATAGAATTATCACAATAAAGGAGGTCCTAGAAATACTGAAAGAAATAATAGGATTCTTTATTGGCAAGCTACAAATTATATAAGGAAAAATGAAAGTCTTATCACAAGGGATTGAGCCCTATATTCCACCAAATTTGGATGCTAATAGTGAATTGAAAGACTGATAGGAGTGGTTAGATTCTTTTGATTCAGTACTAAAGCAAGCACAACACCAATTTTTGAAGATAATAGTGATATTACTTTCAATAACCTAATTGATTTTTTATTTAAAGTTGAAATAGACTTAAACAAGTTTTCATCAAAATCAAGGGCTATAACTGATGCAAAGTAGAATAAGGTGATAAAAGAGTTAGATGAAGTTAAAGGCATAGAATGGCCCACAAAAAGGGAAATATATTTTAGGGAAGTAGTGGAAGAGATTAAGGATTTATCGGTAGGAAGTAGTTGAATATTTGTTGGCTAAAGATAGTAGAGGACAAAAGTAATTAATTCAAAGCTCCTGTAGTAAATTGTCACTTGTTGATCTTGCAACTACCTTCCTAGTTTGGTTCAAACACAAAGAATGTTTTAATTGTAAACTTTAAAAACATATCTTGCCTTTCTTTTCTCCATTAGGGTTTTGACATGAGTCCTCCCATCTGAAGCTATTTGTAATCCTCTATGTAAGGATTCCAAGGATGTGGAGTGAGGGTCTAAAATTTGTAGAATTTTCAAGGCTTTATGTTGTTCACAATTGGTCCATTTTTATCAATTATATGATTGTATTTAGTTTTGCAAATCTATGAATATAGTAAATATTGAATGATTAAGTTTTCCACGTTTTGAGTTTATACTAGTAACATATTTGTAGTGCCTACCCCTAGTTCACATTTTGTTTTAATTGCCAAACTCTTTTAGGCCAGTTTTATACTTGATGTTTAGTAGCATTACTTTCAGATTATCAGATGTTGTTTTACACTCAATTTATTATATGATGAGATTATTTGGTACTCTATATTTCATGCATGTATGATGATTATTCAATGTTTTCAATTATCGATGATGATTAGTTAGATGGTTTATTATCACATGTGCTTCTTTATGGATACTTACCCCATACTGCATGTGTATGGTGTGCGTGTTTGTTTTCTTTATGTATGGTGTTTCTGATATGGTTAAGGAAGGGAGTCGTAGTCACCTGCTAGTCGGGATCTACACGATGCACCACTTCCTGCCATTGTCTGTTTAGCTTAGAATATTGTGTCTGTACATGCGTGGATTTTATGCAGGTTGCAGGTACTAGGTATCGACTTCCCTGAATTGCCAGGATGAGCGTACCCTATCGCATTATCTCAATGGTAAGAGAGGGGAGATAAACTCTTAAGTCCAATTCCTAAACCCTTTAGCCAATTGTCCTAATTGATAATTAGGGCAAGTATCTGAGTTAAGTACCCTTTGAATGCATCAAATGATGTTATTTCGTGATTATAACCCTTTTGTTTGATTTAGTATGTATTTTTCTATGATGGGTTTTCGTATGTTGCTTTATGAGTCCTTGATGTATTTTCTATTAATTAAGTTTAATTAAAAGGATTAATTAATGATTTAATTTAATAGAAAATTATTATGATATTTTAATAATTGATTATATTTAATTAATTGAGAAATTAATTAAATAAAAAGAATTAAATTTGGAAATATAAATTTTAAGTATAATTTTAGAATGTGATAATATTTATTTAATTTAATAATAATATATATTTAGAGTTCATTTTTAAATAAATGCTAAATATTATTATTAATTGAATTAATAAATATTTTATCAATTAAAGTTTCTTAAATAAATTAAAAGTGGGAAAGATATTAAATTATTAAAGGTTTCTAGATCGCATGATCTAAGCATGAGTTTAAATATAAAAGAAATTAATTAAAACGATTAATTAATGATTTAATTTAATAGAAGATTATTATGATATTTTAATATTTGATTATATTTAATTAATTGAGAAATTAACTAAATAAAAAGAATTAAATTTGGAAATAAAATTTTTAAGTATAATTTAGAACATTATAATATTTATTTAATTTAATAATAATATATTTAGAGTTCATTTTTAAATAAATGCTAAATATTATTGTTATTTAAGTTAATTAAATATTTTATCAATTAAGTTCTAAAATAAAGTAAAAAGTGAAAATATATTAATTATTAAAAGTTGTAAGATTGCAAGATGCGAGCATGTGTTAAAAATAAAGAAATTAATTAAAAAGATAAAATAAGAGGAAATTATAATATTATTTTAATCTCATAAAGTGCGCATGGGATTAAAAGTAATAAAAATTAAGAAATAGAAGTCAAGTGGAATATTAAATAAAGTTATTTAATGATTCATTTAATATGCATTAAAAAGATAAAGCAAAGATTAATAAAAGATAATTTTGGAGTTAACTCAGTTGAGCAAAGAGTCTTCTCGGGTGAACGCACAATTAGTGCCCCGATTTGAGGAGAAGACTCCTTATCACAACTTTGGGGGTTCATTTTTGGGGGACACGAATTTGGACCGTGAATTTTGGAGATAGGAATTTTGGAGAGAGTTTTTGGAAGCAAATTTCAGAAGGAGAATTCTAGGAAAGATTTTCAGAAGAAAGTTATTGAAGAGGAGCGAGTTCTCTTACAGATTTAGGGGATTGCGTATTAGCATCAGGTTCAGGTAGGGTCTGGTATTTTGACCCCTAAATGATTTAAGAAATTTAATATGTTCTATCTACTTCATGATTGTAAATATCTTGTCTTCTTGAATGTATCATTTCTTCATTCTGGATCTTTTGCTATTCGATTTCATTTGTAAATCTAGATTGAAAAATTGTTCAGGAACATCCTTCAACAAAATTAAATCAGGATTTAGGATTGTATTAAAATAGAGAAAAGAGAGAATTGAATTGGGGAGAGTTTTGAGATTAAAAAGAAATTCGTAGGATTGGAATTATTTTCTCTATTAGATTGCAATTGTTAATGTTTAACATAATAATAATAATAATAATAATAATAATAATAATAATTATAATTATAATTATAATTATATATATATATATATAATATAATTTTATTTAATTTATTTAATATTAATCTTTAAGCAAAAATTTTTATATATAAAAACAAAATCGTTTAAGCAAATATATATATATATATATATATTGTAAAGTCTAAATTAAAAAAAAAAAAAAAAATTTAATTAATTGTTTGGGGAGGCGGGGCCATCACCCCCCCACCGCCCCTTCCTTTGATGTCGCGTCGCAGCAAGTACTGCTGCGACAGCAGTACTGCTGTGGCAGCAGGTACTGCTGACGCAGCAGTACCTTGCTGCGGCAGACTGAAGTCTGCCGACCGACGGGCCTAAAACATTGGCCGGGGGGCCTAAAACATTTTTTTTAATATATAATACGTTTTTTAAAAAAAAAGACTTTTAGGGGTTAGTTTTTTTTGTTGTAATATGATTTTTTAATTTTATTTATTTATTTATTAAAAATAGATTATAATTATTACAATTTATTAAAAATAGTATTATTAATAAATTGTATTTAATGTCTAGAAATAAATTTGTAAGGCTATTAAAG
This sequence comes from Cupressus sempervirens, assembly GCA_028749045.1. NCBI lineage: Eukaryota > Viridiplantae > Streptophyta > Pinopsida > Cupressales > Cupressaceae > Cupressus > Cupressus sempervirens. Next base: position 434,220,247 of record CM053792.1, read on the forward strand.
TTAGTTTATAATGAATTAAAATTATTAATTATTCATATTGTTAATAAATTTTATTAATATATATTAATAATTAATTAAATATTATTGATATCGTTTAAAATTTAATTATTAACTTAATTAGAATCAGTTGAATTAAAGTTATTATTAATAGATATTATTTGATTAAATTGTAGATTTAGATTATTGATTTAATGGAGGTTATTATAGAAATGGGTTAATTGTAAGGGGATAGTTGCGAAAACTTAGTTACTTGAAATAGATGTTAAACTGGAACTTAAATCTTACCTTAACTCAACAGTATATTATCGTTCAGATCGAACTATGTGATGACTTGTTTTCTATAAGATTATTTTGTTGTCTATGTTTTGAGGTTTTGGGGTTTGTTCTAGTATTGACCAGTTTAGGTTGTTACCAGAGGCTCGGGGTTGTGAATGTGATGTTATGATGATTTGGTCTCGATCTTTCTTAACCCAACCATGGTAGTGTGATGGAGTGCTCTATGACATGATTGTATTTATTGTTTGTTATTGCTTCCAGTTTCCTGGTGTGAAGCTGAAGTGTATGTATATAAGATACCTGACTTAACCATTTTTGAGTCATCGATCAGTTATATTGGATAACCATTTTTGAGTCATCGATCAGTTATATTTGATAACCATTTTTGAGTCTTGATCAGTTATACTTGGATTGCTTTTCGGTCGCTTGAGAGGATTGAAGTGTTTGTTATGTTCTTGATGATGTCATGTGTTGATTTGACCATTTTGGAATCTTTGATCAGTATTGTGATTTATCATTGATGCCTTCAGTTGCTGATAGAGAACTGTTGTGATCATATGATTATTATTTGATGCTTACCTGTTGCTCATGAGGAACTGATGTAATTTTTGTGGCTTATCTTTTATGATGTTTTTCAGTTGCTTGTATAGGACTGAGGTGATTTTATTATGATTCTTTGATTTGTGATTTCATCAGCCTAGGGTAGGTTATCTATGTGTAGTGTCGGGAAGTGGCTTGCAATGGGGATCGGGGCCCTAAGAGGCTGCCTGGAGTAACCCATTGTAAGTTGTTTTAACAAGTGAAAACATCTCACCTAAATACTGACTTAAATGAACCTAATAAGATAATTTTATGTTCTCTCCCATGCCATGAGTGCTAGTACAGGCTAGGATGGGGTAGAGAGAACGCTTGGTTACGACCTTGCATTCCGCAGTATGCCTCGTCAGTACGAGAGGATACTAGTGGCCGCAGGAATCACTAGGGACTCGGGATTCCTAAGGGATTGCTCGGGTAACTTCTACGTGACTTTTGTGATGACACTTTCCTGCTTGCATAGCAGGTTTCCTATGTGTCTTTGTGGTGCCTCTAGGTCTAGATGTCTATCTATGTTGGAACCTTTGCGTTAGTGTACTTTTAGGATTTTCCAGTACTTAGAGAGTACTTGTGTTTTGTGTTTGATACCTTGTTTGGGACTTGAGACTATCTCCTCAGCACGGTGGGAGTGGACCATTTAGGTTCCACGTGGTCGGGTGGTAGTGCTTTTTACTCTTACCATTGAGATCCATCCGTGGTCACCGTGGCTGGAGCTTTCTTGGTTGGCATTTACCTTCACTATGTTCTTGGATTATTATGATGGATGGTTAGATTTTATGATAGATGTTTTATCATTATGGATGTATGGATGTATCAGGTATGTTATTAGTTTCATTTATTTTACTGTACTTTGTATCATGGATTTGAGGATGATGTATCTTTATCTTTACATATGTATATTCTTTTAAGCCTTTCATACCCTGTGACATGTACAGTGGATGATTGAGCATTCCAAATTAATTTGCCAAAAGGCATTCAGAGAAAATGTATATTATGGACATTGGACTTTCTGATTATTCTTTCATATGAATGTGGTAGTTGTTAGACTTAGAATTAATTAAATTTAAATGTGACTCAACGTCTTGGGATCCTTAAGGAATGTAACTTTTGATGTATGTTTGTTGATGATTACATGTTATTGCTTACGCTACTATGTGTTTGATGTGTAAGTTATACATTCTTACTTTTAAAAAAAAAAAAAAGTTTAGCAAACTTAGTGAAACTCTAGGTTAATTCTTTTGGATCCCTTGGCGAGGTGTTACAATATTGTTTTCAAGGATAATTAATACAAAGAAGAAATTATGCATATTAGTGTCTCTAAGTTTTGTCTCCATTTTTATATATCTATAATCTTGACATTGAAATGAAAAAAATTCTTTCATTTTAATGTAGCTTGGATGATTTGCATATATTTTCTTGATTTCTTTTAATTCAAAGAGTTAAGTAATATCTTTCAAGAATTGATAGGGTTTCTAGATATATGGGAGGGATATCATAAGAATTGATAGGGTTTCTAGATATATGGTAGGGATATCCTGTTGAATAAAATTGATTAATTGTGTAATAGTCTTTGATGTTACACAAAATATCATATCATTATCAGACAGTGTATGTTGAGCTCACTCAGGTAGTGAAGATAGTTTTCTATGTCTACCAAGCATTCTAGAGTTTGTCTAGTTTAGAAGGCTATATCTACTAAGTTCACTTAGGCATTTAAGGAAAGTCCATGGAAAATGAGTGTCAACTGAGCTCAGTTAGTTAATGAAGAAAATATTGGATGGAACCAATGCTAACTGAGATCACTTGGCTACCAATGAATCTATACAAGTATGCAATGTTAACCAAGTTCACTTGGTTAACATAGGAAAATCATTTTTAAGTTAGTGTCTACCAAGCAAGGTCAGCTAACAAAGGATTTTCTTGTTTTGGCATATTGATCTCAATTGGTTTAATTGTTGGTTCTAGTTGACTAAGAAGATGAATATTAGTTATTGCAAGTTGTGTTTGAGCTGACTTGACAAAATGAAAGATATAAATACAAGTTCAAGTTGAGGATTAGAAGTAAGAAGATGGATATGTTAATGTATTGAAGATTTGATGATGAAAAGAGGAAGAGAATTAGAAGGATAAGCAGAATATCCTTGTGGAGCTGAAAAGATATATTCAAATAGGAAGGATGATGTATACAAGCCAGAATTGACATCTATAATCAGCAATTTAGTTTCATCCAAATCAAGTCATGTCATTGTTACTCTCCAACCAATTGTAGTAGTGATCTAAAGCTCTTAACAGAGTTGGCTTAACAGTTATTTGTAAAACCTCTAACAAGGTAGCAATTCTATTCAATTGTCTAAAGACATCTAACAAGGACACTCCTAATAGCATGATTAAATCCTCTAACAAGCACACACCAAACAGTGTGTTTTTTAACCTTTCATAGGGTTGACTCCTAACAAAGCTCACTTTAGAAGAGTGAAAATAGTAAGTAGTTGCTAGTGCTAGTTTTTCCCAAATTGAGTTTCCATGTTAAATCTTAGTGTCTAACATGTTCATGCTATTTCTTTTCTATGTTTGCAACTAAGTTAAAATAATGGTACTCATAGATATCATCTTAATATTTTCATGCTAGTTAATTTTTGAGCAATTATAGTGTTTATCGAGTTACAACGTTTCTTTATTTGCCAAGCATTGACATAATCAAGTTTTGATAGAATTATTTTGTACTAGCATCTACAGGATCTGGGATTTTTTTGTAGTAACTAATTCACCCCTCCCTTTTTAGTTACTCCTTTTCTATTTCCAATAATTGGTATTAGAGATTTTGGTGCTTGTAGATAAGGTTTCAAGGATCTAAGCTAAAGATCAGGAAGTCCTACAGAAGATAGATTCCCAAGTTAAATAGAGACAATTTTGTTGAATGGCAAGGACTTATGAGCTTACCTTTATCTATTAGCAGTGATTCAAGTTGTAAATATCTTGATGTTGAAAACAAAACTCCCACTATAATCGTGTTAGTAGAAGATATTGTTAAAAAGAAGAATCATAACATCATGATTATTTATATGATAAAGATAGAGTAACTGAGAGTGGGTGGGCGGGGGGGGGGGGGGGGGGGGTGAATTAGTTACTTATAAAATTAATCCACAGATCCCTTAAATGTCTTAAAGATCTAGTTAGTGCTAATAATTACTAAACAAATGTTGTAACTTAGTAAATTAAAATATTACTTATTTTCAAGCATTCATGCATGTAACTGAAAACAAAATGAACACAAGAGACTCCAAATTTAACGTGGAAACCCAATATGGGAAAAACCACCAAGTAACTAGTCACTAATTTTTCACTCTTCTAAAGTGAGCCCTGTTAGGAGCAAATCCTATTAAAGGTTACAATACACATTCTTAGGTGTGACCTTATTAGAGGATTCAATCACCCTATTAGGAGTGGCCTTGCTAGAGGTCTTTAGAACAATTCAATTGAACTGTCACCTTGTTAGAGGATTTACAAAATGGCTATTAAACCAACTTTGTTAAGAGATTTGAAATCACTGCTACAATGGTTAGAAATAAACAATGAATTGACCTGAACAAGATGCAACTAAATTGGCTGGCTACAAGTCTCTTTTTAGCATCATTAGATCCTTCTTGATCAAATATGGCTTTGCTACTCCTCAATGATCTCTGATCATGCTTCAAATTTGCTTCCACAATAATTAGTCCTCATATCTCATTAATTCCACTCTTCCACATCACACACTTAGAATTTGCAACTTGACCTCTTACTTATACCATTTCGATTGTCAAGTCAGCCCATTTACAAGTTACATTTACCAATAAACCATACATAAGTCAGCTATAGATATTACTCTAAACAAATAAACATTAGTTCATTAAACAATGAAATCCTTTATTGGCTAACCTTGCTCGGTGAATAGTGCTTCCAAAAATTTCCTAAGTTAACCTTCTTAACTCGGTTAATATTGCAATAGATAAGTAGAAGATAATTTCCACAGCTAGTCAAATTGTGATATGAATATCAGGATTTAACTGTGTGATTTTGAGTCAAACTCGATGACCCATGTTTCATGAGTAGTGATTCAACATGAATCCATCTCTCATGAGAATAAATGGAACACTTAGCACTCATTGGATCTAGGTGATGCTCACAGGGGTGAAGCACCGGGACTTCCCGGGAGGTCAAGCTTGCAAATGGGGTTGCAAGCTTTGGGTTTAACTATGGAGGAAACTCTGTAGTTAAGCGCACTCAGGCTGGAGTAGTACTGGGATGGGTGACCTCCTGAGAAGTCCTGGTGCTTCACCCCTGTGAGCATCACGTAGATCGAATGAGTGCTAAGTGTTCCATTTATTCTCATGAGAGATGGATTCGTGTTGAATCACTACTCATGAAACATGGGTCATCGATTTTGACTCAAAATCACACATTTAAATCCTGATATTCATATCACAATAATATTGCAATATCTGTAAAGTCCTTTGGCTACCAAGTTTACTTGATAAGAACTAAATTCCTTCATGAGAGCTCAGTAAGAACTACTTTTGCCACATTCCCTTTGATGACCGAGTGAGTTCGATATGTTTTTACCACATTTCCTTTGATGACTGGGTGATCTCAGTAAGAACTATTTTTGCCACATTTCCTTTGATGACCAAGTGAGCTCAGTAGATTCTATACTTTTGCCTCGCTGACCATCTGAGCTTGGTAAACACTTTCTTTTTCCTTGCTAACCTTCTGAGCTTGATAGACACTATCCTTTGCCTTGTTAACCTTCCAAGCTTGTTAGACACTATCCTTTGCCTTGCTAACCTTCTGAGCTCGGTAGACACTATCCTTTGCCTTGCTAACCTTCTAAGCTTGGTAGACACATTCCTTTTCCTTCCTAACCTTTTGAGCTTCATAGACACTATTTGATGATTGATATGATATTTGTGTGACATCAAAGACAACACAAAATTTGAACAATTTTATCCAATAATCTCCCTCTTTGGCATTGATGGAAACACAACGTCATAGCAGAATGAAATTTGAAAACAAGTCTTTTATTGATAGAATACTTCACTTTCTTTTTCAAATATAGAAAACTCCCTCGTTCATAATAATCTTTCCCTTTTACACAAACTCTTATTATTTTGCAAATTTCAAAACGATATGACAGTATACTCTCCCTCTTTGAAAAAACATGCCAAAGACAACTCAAAACAACTGAATATCATTCTACCTAATGTACTGATTCATATGTAATGTCTTCATTGGTTTGCTACATCAACTGATAGATCTTCAATTCAATTTTTTTTGATGCATCACTAGAACTATATTTTAGTGAGCTTCAGATAGGGGAATGACCCCTAACTTACCTCTTAGATACAAGAATGCATCCTTAGGTAAAGGCTTTGTGAATATGTCAACAATTTTTTCCTTTGTATGGACATATTCCAATCTTATTTCCTTTTCTTGCACCAATTCTCTAACAAAGTGATACTTTATGGCAATATGTTTAGTTTTTGAATGCATCACTGGATTCTTGGAAATGTTAATTGCATTTGTGTTATCACAAAACATAACAACGGGTTCTTTGATTTATTGCTTCATACTTTCCAATAATTATTTGGACCACACAATGTTTGAGCAATTTGCTGCTACTACAACATATTCAGCCTCTACTATGGATTGAGATGTACAATTCTACTTTTTGCTTGTCCAAAAAACCAACCTTTTTCCAAGAAAGAAAGCTCCTCCACTTGTACTCTTTCTATCATCAACATTTTCTACCCAATTTGCATTAGTGAACACCTTTAAATCCATATTTCCTCTAAGTTTATACCATAATCCATATTCTTCAGTTCCTTTTAAGTTTCTCATGATCCTTTTGATTGCCATCATGTGAATTTCTTTTGATTTTTCTGAGAATCTTGCTACAATTCCTACTACAAGGACAATGTCTAGTCTTATGTGTACTACATATTGCAACTTTCCAATCATGGATCTATACAATGTTTGATCCACTTCCTTTGATTCATCATCCTTGGTTAGTTTTAATCTAGTACACATAGGAGTCCCAACTGGTTTGCAGTCTTCCATACCAAAAAATTTCAGTATCTCCTTGATGTATTTAGATTGAGTGATGTAGTTGCCATTCTTATTCTATTGAATTTGAAGACCAAAAAAGAATTTTATTTCACCAAACATTGATATTTAAAATTCCTTGTTCATTTGTTCTAAAAATTCTTTGCAAAGATCATCATTTCCTATAAACAAAGTATCATCTACAAATATTTCTGCCAAAACAATCTTATTATCTAGTCCTTCCTTTATGTACAAACTGTTGTTTTCATTAGTTCTTTGAAAACCAATCTGAATAAGATAGTTATGCAATCTTTCATACCATGCTCTAGGGGCTTGTTTTAGACTATATAATGCTTTATACAAATTACAGACCATGTCCTTCTTGTATGGATCAACAAAACTTTCAAACTGTTCAATGTAAACCTCTTCATCCAATATGCTATTGAGAAATGCTGACTTGACATCCATCTAATAAACTTTGAATCCTTTGAATGTAGCATATGCAAGTAAGGTTCTAACACCTTCCAATCTTGCAACAAGAGCAAAAGTTTCTCCCTAGTCTACACCTTCTTCTTGTGAATATCCTTTGCACACCAGTCTAGCTTTGTTCCTTTATACCTTACCATCTTCATTTAGTTTGTTTCTGAATACCAACTTTGTTCCAATCACATTCTTGTCTTTGGATCTAGGTATAAGAGTCCATGTTTTGTTTTTCTCTATCTGTTTTATCTCTTCATTCATAGCTTCAATCCAACTCTCATTGTCTAGTGCATCTTTGACATTTCTAGGTTCAAAATCAGCAAGTAAACAAGTGCCTTTTAACTTACTTCTTGTCATTGTTCGTTCTAATTTATCTCCAATGATCTAATCTGGTGCATGATGCTTTCTAACGTACTTGGCTAACATAGGCTCCTTGCCTTTTGAATGACTTGCATTTTTGTCTTCCTATGTCTCAACTTCTGGTTCTGATTCTGGTTGCTCGGGCTCAGTAGATGCTAACTCAGTAGCTTCTATTTGCAACTCGAGTTCTTGCAGCTCAGTAGGCATTGACTTAGTTTGAACTTCTTGTGACTCGATTAATGAAAACTCTAGAGTTGATAATTCCTGATTAATAGGTATACTTGGCATTGTATCAAGTTCAATGTAAACAAATCTTCTATTGTCTTTAGGTTCCTTATTGCTTTCTTCTTCTGTTCTTTTTGCAAACTCATCAACTTTCACATGTGCACTTTCTATGACTTTGTGAGTAGATAAGTTCAAACATCTATATGCTTTTCTTTTGCAAGAGTATCCCAAAAATATTCTTTCATCACTTTTTACATCAAATTTACCTTTTCTAGATTCTTTCAAAATGTAACATTAACTTCCAAATACTTTAGATAACTTACATTGGGTTTGTGGCCATACCACAACTCATAGGGTGTTTTGAATGAGTCTTTTTTTAGTTGTACGTGTTTCAAGGTATGGACTACAGTGTTAATAGCTTCCTTCAAGTATTTGATAGCAATGGTTTTTTCAATCATTAAAGTTCTTACACAATCCATGATAGATCTATTCTTTCTTTTTGTTATTCCATTTTGTTCAGGAGTTCTAGGTGCTGAAACCTATCTTTTGATTCCCCTTCCAATGCAAAAGTTATTGAACTCATGTGAAATAAATTCACCACCTCTGTCATACCTTAAGCATTTCAGTCTTTTTCCTATTTCCTTTTCTACTTTGGCCAAATACCATTTGAACTTTTCAAATGCTTCTGATTTCTCTCTTAGGTACATGACAATCATCATTCTTGAATAATCATCAACAAATAGAATGAAGAATTTTTCACCCATATAACTTTCAATGGTAATAGGTCCACACAAATTAGTATGCACAATTTCTAGAATTCCTCAGTCTGATAGTTCTTGCTTTTAAAACTAGTTTTTCCCATTTTACCAATTTGACAATTCTTGCATAGACCAACCTCAGGTTTTTTTAACGTTACGAATACCTCTTACTTTCTTGAATTTACTAATTTTTATTAAGTTGTCAAAGTTTACATGACACAACCTCCTATGTCACAACCAACTTTTTTTAATTTGAGCAATGAAACATGAACATTCACCAAGTTCAAAATAAAATAAGTTACCTTTTGTTTGAGTGCTTGATCCAATCAGCTTTCGTTTGCCATCTAGTAATCTTTCTTTTCCATGCATAAATTCTACTTTGAATCCATTATTAAGTAGCTATTCCACCTTCAATAGATTATGCTTTAATCCTTCTACCCAATATGTATTATCACATACAAGTTCCTTGGTTAGTGAGATTCTTCCTTTTCCTCTTATACAACAAGGTTCATTGTTACCAAATCTTACACTACCACCATCATAGTCTTCAAAGTATTCAAACTTAGTTTTATCACCAGTCATGTGATGAGAACAACCACTATCTATGATCCATGTATCATTTTTTCTCATATGAGAAATGAGTGTCATTTCTTCATCATTATCATATTCATATTTCATAGCAATGTAGACAATTTCATCTTCTTCTTCATCATCAGAATCATTAGAATCTTTAGCCATGAAACATGTTTTCTTACCTTTATCCTTGAATTATTTGAAGTCTTTCTTTCCATTGTACTTGTGACCTTTCTTCTCATCTCTGTTCTACTTATTTGGGCACCTAGCTGCAATATGTATTTCCCTTTGCCTCTTGAATATTTTCTTGCTAGTAGAGCTTCGACCACTTCAAGATCACTATTTGAACTTTGTTCTGATTCTTCATCACTCTCTAATTTTGGATCCTTCATATTTTTTCCTTTTTCTTTGAGTGAAAGCTTGGCTTCAAATGCTGATTCAATGTTCTTGGCAGCTGGAACATAATTGTCATAGTTGTCTAGCTCAAATGTAGTCAATCTTCCAACTATGCCCTCTAAATTTATTTTATGATTTGCCTCACATCTTCTTTCTTGAATTGCAGAGACTCTAATTGCATAAATGGGAAGTAGAGTTCTAATAACTTTACTAATAATTGTCTCCTCATTGATGTCTCATCCAGATGCTTTGATTACACTAACACATGCTTTAACTCTTTCAACATACTTTGCAATGTTTTCGTCCTCTCTCATCCTCATTTGATCAAATTGTCCTCTCAAACTTTCTGCTTTGGCTCTTCTCACATTATCATCTCCTCCATAGATCTCTTTCAATTTGTTCCACATTTCAAAGGTAGTTTTGCAATCTTTGAAGTCATCAAATTCTTCATAACTCAGAGCGGATGCTATATCTATCATCATATTGTTGTGAGTATTCTTTTCAGCAATATCATTGATAGACAATGTACCAGAAGGTTCTTCATATTTTTCATCGAGGTATTTTAGCCCTGTATCACTAATAGAAGCCAGATGAAGCATCATCAATCCTTGCCAAGCTGAGAAGTTGACCCTATTAAGTCTTGGAATTTCTCTTTTGTAAGACATCTTGATCTTTAGCTTAAATCCTTGAAATATTTTCCTACAAGCACCAAGAGCTCTGATACCAATTGTTGGATAAAGATAGAGTAACTAAGGGGGGGGGGGGTGAATCACTTACTTATAAAATTAATCCATAGATCCCTTAGATTTCCTAAAAATCTAGTTACTTATAATACTCAGTAAACAAATGTTGTAACTTGGTAAATTAAACTATTACTTATTTTCAAGCATTCATGCATGTAACTGAAAACAAAATGAACACAAGAGACACTAGATTTAACGTGGAAACCCAATATGGGAAAAACCACCAAGTAACTAATCACCAATTTTTCACTCTTCTCAAGTGAGCCCTATTTAGAGACAACCCTATTAAAAGTTACAATACAACTGTTAGGTGTGACCCTATTAGAGGATTTAATCACCATGTTAGGAGTGGCCTTGCTAGAGGTCTTTAGAACAATTCAACTGAACTATCACCTTGTTAGAGGATTTACAAAATGACTATTAAATCAACTTTGTTAAGAGATTTGAAATCACTACTACAATGGTTAGAAAGCAACAATGAATTGACCTGAACAAGATGCAACTGAATTTGCTAGCTACAGGTCTCTATTCAGCATCATTAGATCCTCCTTGATCAAATATGGCTCTACTACTCCTCAATGATCTCTAATCATCCTTCAAATTTTCTTCCACAATAATCGGCCCTCATATCTCATTAATTCCACGCTTCCACAATAATCAGTCCTCATATCTCATTAATTCCATGCTTCCACACCACACACTTAGAGTTCACAACTTGATCTCTTACTTCTACCAATCAGATTGTCAAGTCAACCCATTTACATGTTACATTTACCAATAAACATACATCAGTCAGCTACAAATATTACTCTAAACAAATAAATGTTATTTCATAAAACAATGAAATTCTTTATTGGCCAACCCTACTCGGTGAATACTGCTTCCAAAAATTTCTTGAGTTAACCTTCTTAACTTGGTTAATATTGCAATATCTGTAAAGTCCTTTGGCTACCGAGTTTAATTAGTAAGAACTGAATTCCTTCATGAGAGCTCAATAAGAACTACTTTTGCCATATCCCCTTTGATGAACGAGTGAGCTTGATAAGAACTATTTCTAGCACATTTCCTTTGATGACCGAGTGAGCTCAGTAAGAACTATTTCTACCACATTTCCTTTGATGACCGAGTGAGCTCGGTAGATTCTATCCTTTTGCCTTACTGACCATCTGAGCGTGGTAAACACTGTCTTTTGCCTTGCTGACCTTCTGAGCTTGGTAGATACTGTCATTTGCCTTGCTGACCTTCTAAGCTCAGTGGACAGTGTCCTATTCCTTATTGACTTTTTGAGCTTGATAGACACTATCCTTTACCTTGTTGAGCTTCTGAGCTTGATAGACACTATCCTTTGCCTTGTTGACCTTCTAAGCTTAGTAGACACTATCTAATGACTGATATGACATTTGTGTGCCATCAAAGACAACACACAATTTGAACAATTGTATCCAACACAAAATACCACATGAAATGTTGACCAAACTAAAAGACATCTATGGAGGAGATGCAAATGTAAGAAGAGCTATAAAAAAAGTCTCAGAGGTCATTTTTATTATATAAAAATGAGAGAAGATTAAAACATTACAAAATATGTGGAAAGAATCAAAGCAAGTGTGAGTGCAATCACAGCATTTGGAGGAAACATTGATGACAAAATAATTTCAAGCAAGGTACTCAGAGCTCTTCTTCATATTTATAAAATTAGATTATCAACTATTCAAGAAATGAGATGTGATCCAAATATAAAAAATATCTTTGGATTTTCTAGTTGGAAGATTGACAGCTTTTGAGTTAGATAACTATGATAACTATGTTCCTAGTTCCAAAAGGTATTGAGTCTACATTTGAAGCTAAACTATCACTTAAAAAAAGAAGTAAGAAATTAAAAGCTAATCAATTAGGAAGTGAAGAAGAAGAAATAGAAGAAAGTTTAGACAATGATCTTGAAGTTGTTAAAGCCCTACTTGCAAGAAAGTATTCAAAAGAAGAATAAAGTACAAAGGTAAGGTTCTTCTGATCTATTTATCTTGTGAAGAAGTTGGACACATTGTTGCAAGGTGTCCAAATAAAGAAAAAAAGGATGAAAAGAAAAGAAATAAGCACAAAGGCAAGAATGATTTTAAGAACTATAATAATTGTACGGAAAAAGGTAAGAAATATCATTTTACAGCTAAAGATTTTAATAATAGTGAAGATGAAATTGTATATATTGTTGTAAAAGATGAGTCTAATGATGGAAGAGATAAAATGATAGTTATCTCTCATGTTAAAAAACAATGACAAACAGATTATTGACAGTGGCTATTCACATCATATGACTAGAGATAAAACAAAATTTGAGCACATGGAATATTATGGTAGTGGTAGTGTGAGATTCAAAAATAATGAACCTTGTAACATAAAAGGAAAAGGATATATTTGTTTGACTAAAGAACTTGTATGTGATAATGCTTATTGGGATGAAGTATTAAAGCATAATCAATTGAGTGTGACATAGTTGAATAACATTGGATTTAAGGTAGAATTCATGAATGGAAAGGCCAAACTACTAGATGGAAAATGTAATCTAGTTGGATCTAGCAAGAAAACAAAAGGTAATATATTTTATCTTGATCTCAGTGAAAACTTGTGTTTTATTGCCTCAAGTAGAAAAAAGTTGGCTATGGAACAAAAGACTATGTCATGTAAACTTTGATAATTTGATTAAGATAAGAAAACATAAAAGACTAAGAGGTATTCCTAGTTTGAAGAAACCTAATATGGGTCTATGCAAAAATTGCAAAATTGGTACGATGGGAAAGAGTAGTTTCAAGAGCAAGAACTATCATTCAAAAGAAGTCTTAGAGCTTGTATACATAGACTTATGTGGACCTATTGGAATAGAAAGTTATAGTGAAGAAAAGTTTTTCATTCTTTTTCTTGATGATTATTTTAGAATGATTACTGTAATGTATCTAAAAGAAAAATTTAAAGCTTTTCAAAAATTCAAGTGGTACTTGGAAGAGTAGAGAAATAAACTGTAAATTAATTAAAATGTTTGAGACTAGATAGAGGTAGTGAATTCATCTGTTGGAATTTACAATTGGGAAGAATACTTCTTGCGGGGGGGGGGGGGGGGGGGGGGGGTTGAATTAGAAGTATTAAACTTTTAACTAAAATCATTACATGCATGTAACATCTATAATTAACATGAAAGTAAAGACATGCATGAAAATAGATAACACAATATTTGATCACCAAAAAACCCTCCAAAATGAGAAGGTAAAACTAGGTTGGGGATGACACCAACAACTTATCACTATAGCAATATGTAACTTGTCAAGGTTACAAAGTTTGACCATCAACAATGGTCTACCCTATGAGAGGGCTTGCCTTGTTAAAGGCTCCAACACCCTATTAAAAGTGTACCTTTCTAAAGGATTCACAAAACATTCAATTGGAATGTCACCCTGTTAAAGGATTTACAAAATGGTTGTTAAACCAATCTATCTTCATAGGATTTTCATTCTCCTAATACAATTGCTAGAAAGTATACTACAGTGTGTTGACCTAATCACTTACAATATTGAATTGCTGATTTAAAATCAATGTTTAGTCCATTCTGATATGATCTTCTTTGATTTGATATGATTCTATATGAAGTGCTAATACTCTATTATGTTGTTAACTGATCTAACAATTCCCCTATTTTAATAAGTCACCTTGAATGTACTCTTCACCCTTCTATTCTTTGTTCTCTTTCACTCTATCATTCCTCTCCTTCTGAATTCTTGAATTATGGAGCTTTGTCCCTCTTAAAAGGTTTTCATGACTTAGGGTTAGGTATGAATCCATGGGTAAGATTCATCCATTTTGGCTCTTTAGCATTACAATTATTTGATTGGTTGTATGTAGAGTACATAGGAAATCTAATAGATTTAATCTTATATTTAAGATTCAAAATTTTTATATTAGCTACCATGAAACATGCTTTTCATTTAAGTTTGTTAAGGCACAAACTCATATGTTAATACTATATCATTGAGCATTAGAAATTTTGTCTTGCTTGGCACCTATAGTTTACTCAGCACATATACTAGCTCAGCATCTATTAGTCACTCGGTAGTTGAAACTTGCTTGACACTGTCTATCTACTTGGAATCAAAATGACTTGGTACATATTGAATTTCTAGCTCAGAACATATTGTAACTCAACATCTATATTATACTCAGCATCAACTTAGAAAGTTTCTTAAGTTTGTTGACAATCAATTGTCAAAACCAATATGAGATCAACAATCTCCCCATTTGACATGAGTGTCAAAAACACTTAACTATACATGATGAATCTAATTTCCTCAAGTATAATATACATTATGTTTGACATATATAAACAACTTCAAAATTGTTCAAAATTTTGTGAATGACTTTATACCTAAAAATGTGTAACTCTCCCTGAGTTGATGTGCCTTTGCTGTATCCAAAACTTCTCATGCTGGATTTGTCTCATGTGGATTTTGATAATCTCTATCTATGCCTTGCCTTATCATTCTTTCTTTATCTGCTCTATTATAACTCTAGCTTTCAAATATCGTCCCTTGTAGTTATAGTTTCCTTTTGGCTTTTCTATATCTCCCCCTTAAAATTTATCTCCCCCTTTTTGACACTTATATCAAAGGAGTCTATATGTTAATTGAATATTTTTCCAAAAATGATTTGTTCACCTCCATTACTATCCTCAAAGTAGCATCCTAGTTTTGTACTACAATTTCTAGTGATTTTATGTGGACAGTTGACTCTATTGCAAAGTAAACTAGGCCTTCTAATGTAGATAGATTGTGGTCTTTCTTTAATACATTTTCAACATAGGCTAGTTCTTTTTGCAAAATTTCCATGTGTGGGGTTATGGCAAATTTTATCTAGATTAGTTTGGCCTTTGTATTTGCCTCATCTACTATTAACATAGCTAGTTCCTTCTAAGTGTGAAGCATAGTGTGAAATTTTTTTTCACTCTAAGCTAGATCTCTTGGTAGTTGCATAGTAGATAACTTCAAGTCTATTTCCAAGCTCATAATCCTCTAGCTAGTTTCCTATGTGAAGATGGAAGGATCACATAGCTTTGTGCACTATGATAAAATGTTCTCAAGTACTTCCTTCACTTTTTCAATTTTCTTAGCTAGTTCAACTTATGAAAGTGCACTTTCAATAAAGATTTTCTCATTTACCTTTGCCTAAAAATTCCTTTTTGACCATTGTAGTGGTTTGGCATTTGCATCAAGGTCTTCATTTTGCACCTGGTCCACAATATTTGAAAGTTGTTCCATAATTAGCTTTGTTTCATCAGGTGTTTGCAAGCTAAAGGAATCTAGAAAGATGTCCTTGATTTCATGTAAGGCTGCTTTTTCTTGTACTCATTTCTGAGTATTTCCTGCTTAGTTTTTGCTCTCTAATTTCTCTTGCATTAGATTGATCTACTCAATAGTAATACTATCATAGTCATACTTGGAGATGAATATGTCATCATCTAATGCATGGTCTCCATAGTCAAGTACCCTTTCTATTCTTGTTGAGCTCGAGCCTAGTGTAGATATTTGTAGTGGCATGGCATTAGTACTCAGCTTCTAAAGCATTGTTGGAGTCCCTGTTGTAGGAAAATTTACCACTATTTGTATTGCCTCTTGCTCCTTCTCCTTAGGAATTTCCTTGTCCTCTTCAAATCTTTCCTTATCAATTACTATGATTTGAGTAGCTATACCTTGTACTTGTGCTGTAGAGATAGATGCATCTATTTATCTTATTTTCTCCCTTGTAGGATCTTTCTCCTCTATACTTTGTGTCTTTTATTCAATCATCAAGATTTGAACTATGGAGTCAACCTTTGTAGATCTGTCTACTACTATTTACACTATTGGTTGTCCACTTGTGGCTCTAAGGATGTGAGAAGGTGGTTATTTTGGATTCACCTTATCCCTTGTTATTTTTGCAACAGCCTTTTGCAATTCTTCCACACTGATCAAAATTGGATTTGTAAACAATTGTGCTTGTAATGTAGTTTGGTCAAGAATCTTTTTGAGATCCTCTATAGTCAATGGATTCATATTCTGACTAGAGATGTCATGGACATCCTTTATATTTATTGTATCTGTAGGTGTGGTGGTATCATGTGGAGGGCTCAAGGGTGGCAATTGTGTGTCTTGCATAGTCTGTTCTTGTTGCTGCTCCTCAACAGTTGCCACTTTATCTATCCTTTGTTATGTCTTAGCTGTGTTTTCTCTTGACTCTTTTTCTACTTCCTCCTCCTTTTCATTCCCTTCTTCTTCTTCTTCTTCATTGTCTTTATCTTCAAGGGGATCCTCTTCTCTTGATATCACTATTGTCAATCCATATATCAACTTCCATATCTTTGTTGATTTATTTACAACATCTTCAATGTTATTTTGAAGAATGTTGAAGGCTCTATACTTGGGAGAGAATTTTCTCCCATGCTTTTTTCCTTCTTTAGTGATCTAATATTTTGTTAGCTTAGGCATTACCTTGGCTAAGGTAGATTCTCTTAATTCATTTTCCATGTTTAGGTAGTAATGCCATCTATTTTCCATAATTCAATACAACTCTTTTGGTATTGAGTCATCAGGTTCAAGTGGAGTTGTCTTGAACTTGGACATCATGGTGTAGACAAATTCTTCCACCATGTTTTGTTCTTCTCTACTCAACTTACCAAAATCAACACTTCTCAAGACAATCAAGTCAATACTATCCTTAATATTATCACAAATATTCTCTAAATTGGATTTAGATGCATGATTTACCACTATGAATTGGCTTATGTCCTCTAACTCGGTCTTCACTTCATTAGAGTCAGGTTGAGAAACATATTTTCTTCTCAACTTTTTATTTGCTAGCCCTTCTTTCTCTATTGCTTTCTTCTTCTCCTTGGCTCATTCTTTGACTTGTTGAGTGGTTGCCCTAGTGCTTGGTCTTGTTGTGGGCTTGGCAAGGCTTGGGTTGGCAATTTTCTTGGGCTTTGCAGCTAGTTTGGTGGTAGCTTTTCTTTTGTTTGGCTAAGGTTTAGTAGGTTCTTCCTCAACTTCCTCCTATTCCTTGTGTCAAGGAAAGTGGCCCTTGATCCTACTCTCCTTCTTCCTCATCTTCTTCTTCATCATCTTCTTCACCTTTGGCTTTTCCTTCACCAATTCTAGCCTTTAGCTTCTTCACTAATCTATCCTTCATTTTAAAAAATGATGCTATTTGCAGCTCCATCTCCACCTTGGATTTGACAACATCATAAGTGCCAAAGGGTTTAGCACTTTTATCTACTTTCTCTACAAGTAAAGCTATTATTGTTGCTAAAGCTTCATCAGTATTGATTTTATAGCCAAGTGGCCTTAGCCATCTAACTCTTGGCACTGTAGCTTGAATATATGTATAATCAATGTCAACTAGAAAACAAATTTCATTGATGTGCTACTCAACTAATGAAACAAGTATCCTAAGCCTCTTTTTCATAGACTTCTTAAATTCTTCAAAATAGCTTGTCAAAATAGTTTCAAAATTTGCCCCCATCTACTCTATGTATTCATTGATCTGTACAATAGTTGATCTATTTGTTTTCTAGCCTATCTTGCCAGAAGAAGCAAATTCATTCAGAACATAGAAGAATATGCATATCAAAATTGATCCAAATTTTCATTGGGCAATCTTGGACCTTCTTATGGCTCCTAAGTTCTCCATTATTTGTTGTAGTTGTAGTTCAGCTAGGTCATATGTATGATCCTTCTTCATAATCTTATATCCTACATCAATTGCAATGCAGGGCACACTGTTCAATCTATTTGATTGGTAGAATTTGTGAGAGGTAACTCTAATAACAAACCCTATGAGAGGGTCCTTAATTGTTTTAGTTGTCATACCCCTCTTATTACACTGAGCATCAGTGTTCTTTTCAATGACCTCCTTTGAGTCACTTCTTAAGGTTTTAGGCTGATCTAAGGTTGGATACCCTATGACTCTATGAATGATTCTCTTGGTTATCTTTACTAGTCCTTCTAACCATAAGTAGTCATCATGAATTCTACTTATAACAAGTCTAATCCATTCTGTTTTAAAGACCGTAGGGAATTCTAGGGCACAGATAAGTCCTTTTTTCTCAACTATGTTATATTCTTCCTTCAACACTCTATTGTCATAGTTTATTATACGCTTCCTTGATCTTTGTGTCTCCTATCCCACCTACTTTTCAATTATAGCATTTCTGAACATCTTAAACCATGCCTACTTTAGGGGGAATAATGGATAGGGCACCAACTAGATTGTTCTTGTAGGCTACCTTAGGGATTGATTTGAATTATGGCTATTTCACCTCCCTACTAACTAGTTGAACTTCAAACAACTCCTTATCCTTGGGGTTTCTAGAACTAGACGACATTTTCATAAACTAGGGTTTAATGAATTAAAACACTATGTAGCTCGGCATTGAATAAATACCTTTAGAATGATGAAATTCATCTAAATCTTTGCTCAAATTTGTTTGAATGTTTTGCCTTCACTTGAAATCAGTTCTTTGCTCTGCTCATTCTTTTCTCTATGTTCAAATGATGGAAATGATCAAAAAATCAAATAAATACCCTTCAATACCTAGCATTAAATGATTAGTGCTCATACAACTATTAACTTGACTTGTATGTATTTTCCTACATTACTCAACGTCAATGCAATTTTCCTTTTACTCAGTAGGTGAAGGATTTACCCTTACTTGACATCAACTAGAATAGTTTTATTCGGCAATAACTAATCATCGGCTTCCGCTAGTTCTATCCTAAAACTTGGCACATACTATGATTTCACTTGGAAACTGAAGGTAACTTTTTATACTCGACAATATTATGAAAGATTTTGA
This sequence comes from Cupressus sempervirens, assembly GCA_028749045.1. Taxonomy (NCBI): domain Eukaryota; kingdom Viridiplantae; phylum Streptophyta; class Pinopsida; order Cupressales; family Cupressaceae; genus Cupressus; species Cupressus sempervirens. The sequence continues at coordinate 434,239,602 of CM053792.1, forward strand.
GGATAAACTTGCATCTTTATTTATGTTATTTATATCCTTTGTAGTACTAACTTGTCTTGAAACTGATGTATGATAAAGCAGTTAAATATTAGTCCCACATACCTTCTTTTTCTTAGTTGGATGAAGTGTGACCACCTAACCTTTTAGGTGAAGTGACCCCTCCATTGGATGTGTTGCTTCCATCTCTTCTTTTCCATGTCCTATTCATCTCTCCTGTGATGTGTTCAACATCAACTTTTCCTTTTTCTTTGTTGAACTCAGAGTTGGGTGCCTTTGACCTAGTTGGGAAATACTTGTTGATGTGTCCTATCTTTAGGCAGTTGAAACAAGTGGTTTGACTTAACCACCTATTTTAGTTTCCACTAAAGTGTGTTCTTATGCAGTACTTAGGAACGTGTCCATATTCTTGATAGTAGTGACAGCTCTGCCTAGTGTTGTAGTCCCAATTGTAGTGATGTCCATGACTATTTGTCTTTGTTGGTTGGTTTGGTGTCCACATAGGCTTGGATATGCATTCAAAGGCTCTATGTCCATACTTCTTGCAATTGTAGTAGTGACCTTCAAATCTTGGTGTCTTGATGGTTATAGTCTTCCAGTCATGTGCCTGATGACTTTGCTTGTTGCACTTGTGATAGTGACCCATGTTTTTAGGTTTGACATGTTGATTGGCATTCTTGCTCCTACACACATTAGAGGTATGTCCCTTTTTACTAAAAAAATGACAAGTGGGTTTTGTGTTCTTACCTTTGTCACTTCTTTCTTGTATAGTCTTAGATGACTCTCCTTCTTTAGTGTTGGTATATCCTAGTCCTAAAGTGTCATTACTAGATCTTGGTGATTTTAATAGCTGTTCAAAGTACTTGATGGCTTCATTAGGTTTGTTGAAGCTTTCTACAATTTCTTTTTCTCTTCTCAAGTCATTTTACAGTTGTTCATTCTACGTCTTTAGTGCGAAGATCTCAATGTCCTTGACATTTAGCTCATGATGAGCATTCATCATTTGGCTTAGGGTGTCTAGCTACATGTTGGAAACTCTTGCAAGCTCACTTGAATTTTCCTCTAATATGTTGGCAAGGTTTCTCTTGTCATCTTATATCATATCTTTATCTTCAATGGCTCTCTTCTTCTGCTCAGTTACTTCATAAGGCATCATGGCTTGTGATTCTTGTTGAATCTTGAGAGTTTTGATCTCTTCTTCTTGAGCTCTATTATTCTCCATTAGGTTTACAATTGTTGCATCATACTCCTTAGAATCTCTAGTGGAAAACACTTTAGTGTTTTCAATCTCCTTCTACTATGTATCATTCTCAGCTATGGCAATGTCTTTTCTTCTCTTTAGGGATTTCCTCAATTCTTCCCTAACTTCTTCTAGAGAATGTAGAATGAGATGTATTTCAATCTCCTGATTCTCTATAATCTTTTCAAGCTTGTAGACTTCCATTTCCAGATCTTTTCTTCAAGTTGTATGGCTTTTCCTTGTAATAACTTAGCTCTGATACCAATTGTTGCAATTTACAATTGGAAAGAATACTTCTGAGGCGGGGAGGGGGGGTGAATTAGAAGTATTAAACTTTAAACTATAATTTTTTTAACTATAATCATTACATGCATGTAAAATTTCTAATTAACATGAAAGTAAAGGCATGCATGAAAATAGATAGCACAATATTTGATTACCCAGAAATCCTCCAAAATGAGAAGGTAAAACTGGGGTGGGGATGACACCCACAACTTATCACTGTAGCAATATGTAACTTGTGAAGGTTACAAATTTTGACCATTGACAATGGTCTGCCCTATTAGAGGCCTACATTTTTAAAGGCTCCAACACCTTATTAAAAGTGTACCTTTCTAAAGGATTTATAAAACATTCACTTGGAATGTCACCCTATTAAAGGATTTACAAAATGGCTATTAAACTAACCTATCTTCATAGGGTTCTCATTCTCCTAATACAATTGCTAGAAAGTATAGTACAATATGTTCACCTGATCACTTACAATCTTCAATTTTTGATTTTAGATTGATGTTCTATTCATTTTGATGTGATCATCTTTGATCTAACATGATTCTATATGAAGTGTTGATACTCTATTCTATTGTTAACTAATCCAAGAATTCCCTTGTTTTACTACGTCACTTTGAATGTATTCTTCACCCTTTTGTTCTTCACTCTCTTTCACTCTATCATTCATCTCCTTCTTAATTCTTGAATTATGGAGCTTTGTCCCTCTTAAAAGGTTTTCATGATGTAGGGTTGAGTATGAATCTATGGCTGAGATTCATCTATTTTGCCTCTTTATCATTACAATTATTTAATTGGTTGCATGCAGAGTACATAGGAAATCTAATAGATTCGATCTTATCTTTAAGATTTGAAATTTTTATATTGGTTGTCATGCAACATGATTTGCATCTGAGTTTGTGAAGGCACAAACTCATGTGTCAATACTATGTCACTCAACACTTGTTGATTACTGATGCTCATCAGATATAGAAATTTTGTCTCACTTGGCACCTATAGTTTACTTGGCACATATAATGGCTCAAAATCTATTAGTCACTTAGCAGTTGAAACTTGCTCAGCATCTGAATGACTCGACACATATTGAATTTTTGACTTGACACATATTGTAACTTGGCATCTATATTATACTCAACATCAACTTAGAAAGATTCTTAACAGTGTTGACACTCAATTGTCAAAACCAATCTAAGATCAACATCCATCTCTAATGAATTTAATGAATTTTGCATTAAAAAATTAATTAAAAGACAAGTATCAGCTCTTGGTACACCTTAGTATAATGGCATAGTTGAAAGAAGAGATAGATCCATCATCGATTGTGCAAGAACATTGATGATAGAAAAGAATGTTACAATCAAATACTAGAAGGAAAATGATGCAAGAGCATCCAGAGGTATAAGGGCAATCCTGTATGACCCAAAAAAATGTGCATAAACTTAGTTTCTATTTTGTGTGTTTTCATTTCTACATACCCATTTGGGTCAAAGAAACGTTCCAACTCTCATACTTCCACTATTAGTGTTCTGGGTTAGAGTTTTTAATCACCTTGGGATACGTGTAAAGGCCAAAAAAATAGGACTATGTAATTGAGCCATCATTCTAGTGAACTAGAAGGTTTAAATTGGTCAAATTATTGTCATTGTAATTTAGAGCATTCCAAAAAAAGAATCAGGTCAAAAGACCCCACGGTTTGAAAGTTATCACAGTTTTTTGATTTTTGGAGACCTCCTAAGAATGCTTCAAAGTCAGGTTAGGGGCATTAAATGACCTTGAACAAGGCCAAAAAAATGAGAGACGAGCAAAGCTTGTGAATAGGGCTATAGAGAACTTTGAGAGCTTTTCAAAAATGTAAATGGTTCGTCAATCGAAGCTATGGTTCAAAAGTTATGCCTCCCAAAAGTTCGGTTATCGTTTTTGGATTCTTCTAGTTGTGTGCTGACTTCTAACATGGCTTTTGGAGCCTTCTACTTGGTTAGTGGATGCCAACTAGCACTTTCTAGAATGTATTCCTAATCCTTAACTCTTTGGGGTCTATTTAAGAATATTTCTGGCATTGTAAAAAGTAGTTCAGAGTGGAGTTTGAGAGAAGGTACTAGGAGAAGAATTTATCTCTAGATTTATGCTATTGTAAGCCCATAGGGAATGTTTTGGAGTCTTTTTCTCTACACTAAGTGTACTAGCATATTTTCATAGTTAATAAAATTTTCCCTTTCCTATTGTCTCTATTCTGTGCTTGGGTTGTGTTGCCATGAGAAAATATCAGCACTACAATTCATACCTTGAACAAAGTACAATCAAATAAAGAATCAAATCAAACTCCTTATGAATTATGGTATGGCTACAAACCCAATGTAAGTTACTTGAAAGTATTTGGTAGAAAATTTTATATCTGGAAAGAATCTAGAAAAGGAAACATTGATGTCAAGGTTGATGAAGGAATATTTCTAGGATACTCCTGTAGAAGTAAAGCATACAAATGTTTGAATTTGTCTACTCATAAAATCATAGAAAGTGCACATGTGAGAATTGATGAGTTTGCAGAAAAGAATGAAGAAAAAAGCAAAAAAAGAGCCAAAAGATTATAGAAGATTTTTTTACTATGAACCAGAAACCCTGCCAAATCTATTTGAAAGAAAATAAGTTTCACCTCCTAAGTCCCCACAATCTCCAATAGTTATTGAGTTGCAAATAGTGCAACCTAATTCATAGTCTAAAGGACCTAAGTCAAAAGGTACCAAGCTAGAGTAAACTGAGTGTGAAGGACCTGAGTCAAAGAAATTAGGACTTGTTGGTTTTTTTCAACTATTAAGTAATAAAACTTAATACCAAGATGAAAAAGATCACAATAATCTAAGGATCAGCTACTTCCTATAAACAATTGTATAAGCTTCATATCTAGACCCAACTTCAACAAAATCAATGTAGATTTTCTACTCTGTAGGCTCTACAGAACCAAGGTGGGTATACTTATGGGATGATTCAAATGAATGATGTTGATGAGAATCCTTTTAGTTTCATTTTTATTCTCATCTCTTCTCTCTAACATATACATAGTTCATCCATTCCTTGACATTTTAAGATGATATAAATTCCTTATAAGTAGATTTGGTCACAATTCTCCTTAGACCTACAAATATTTTTGAAAATAGTAGCTATCTTAGACTCAAAAATCAAATGTAAATGAGTGTTGAACCTCTTTGAAAACTCTTCAAATGGTAAAATAAAATTGATTTTGATTTTAGAATTGGTTCTTATTCATAATCTCTCTATCTACAGACTGGATTAACTAGATCAATGCCTCATCCATTGGGATTCAAAGTCTACTTCAATTTATAGATCCAATTGATTGCATTACAACCAATACTATTAGAAATTCCTACTAGAATTCATTCTTATAGACATCCTTCCTATTACCTTAGCAACCCTATCAAATTCACTAGAGCATTTACTTAATTCATTGAATCAGTAGCAATAATAAATTGGCATACAATCTAAGTGAATTGAATTCAATTGGATAAGCTTTGCTGACACAACATTAGAATGACTAGGTAATAATGATGGAGACAAAATTTAGAAAGAATAGATATAGGGACAATTCAACTTTGTATTAATCTCCTTTGAAAATTCTATGCAATTGTAATAAAACTTAGAATGACTCTAGAAAAAACATTAGACCCCTACAACATCAATATATTGCGAAGTATTTGAGAGAATATATGTTTTGCACTAGACCGAACCATATTCAGTAAAGAAAAAAATTATTAGTGAAATCAAACCCTTCTCTAGCCTTGGAATCTCACTTAAATAGAGTGAGATGCAACAAGCTTCAATCATAGAGAACTAATAGATGTCAACTAGACAAAAGATATTTACATTTAGCTATCACAAAAAGACAAAAAAATGTTTAATAGAAAAACTTATATATCAGATTATTCCTTTGGTAGGCCCCTCTTTTGTTACATTTTCAAATGCTACAAATCCCATGATTGGTCTTTAGTTATTCTAAGTCTTTGGCATATTTAGCTATCAAGTTTGCTAATGATGTGTTAGGCTCTGATTCCTACAAATTCACCTCTACTTTCACATTTCCACTTACATAATCATGTACTACCAAGGCAATAGTTATATTTTTTTTCATTTCTACCACATCATCCATCTAGCCCAAAGTACTTTCCACATGAGATGATTACCCTTCTTTGTCTTCTTTTCTCCTTTGATCTTCCAAAGGTGTACCAATGATCTATATTTCATCTTGATTCATCTCATCATCATCACTCTTAACCTTTTCACACTACACATCAGAAGTAATATCAGCCATCCACTTGTCAAAAAGGGTGTCATCTGGCCAATTAAATTGTAGAATATCACTTTTCTTTTCTATTATATATTCTACCACTTTATCAATATTAACAAAATCTTGTTTTAAAGAATCAAAAAATAACTAGGCTTTTACTATTTCTTCTATTGTGGCCGCCCACCATGCATGCCCTTGTTCATTTATGATTGTATTCATTCTTAGACAAAATAGATCATCTAATTATTTATCCCATTCATCTTTATTTTTAAATTTATTCTTCCTATCCAAAGCATGTGAGAATAAATCAAATTTTTGGCCTTTGTACTTATCTAAGTAGCTGAGAATTCTTCTTTGTAGCTCAACTCTCTTATCATCAAATTCTGGAAGATCATTAGCAACATCATAAGTTTTTTCAATATGATCATGTGAAGACCTGATGAAAAAGTAGCATAAGAGTGTGATTTCATTTCTCCTCTTAGTCCACTTATTGAAAATAGGTTTCAAGGCCTCATCACTTGATTTTATTTCATCCCATATGTTTATTACTTTTGCTAATTGATCATAAAACAATAGCCATTCAATTTTATCCACTAGATACATGACAACCTTTCTCAATTTTTTTCTCATACTACACATCTAACTCTACATGTAAAGCCCACAATTTGATCTTCTCCTCTTCAAAGTCTTCAACTATATAATATTGTGGCCTTTTTGGTGTATTAAGGATTTCAATAAAAGGAGTGGAATTAAAAGGTTCCACGAGTGGGTGAGGGTATGTGATCCTAGGCCTAGTAGACTGCCCCAACACCTTAGTCTCAAGTTGAATTTTCTTTTGAACTTCTTTATTATAGGCTTCTAAAACCTATTCATATTTACTCTACAGCTCAGAGATTGCCTTCTCTTCTTTCTCTATAGTAGCCAGAACTAAGTGAGATGTTCTAACATTCATATGTGTAGCCTCTACGCGAGTGGTATTTGCCACTCTTTTTATGATGATATTCCCCATTAATCCAAAGTCATCTAGTTGTGATGAAATAGACCTCAATCCTTTCCTTACTAGCCAAATAACTAAGGTAGCCTAGTCCTCGTTGAATGTAGTATCTTTGAATTCTTTCTTGAAATAGAATTAAAAAATAGAGCATTTGCTATATCCCAATTGGGTAGTAGTAAAATATTTGATACTTTCACCATCTGCCTCCCCTCTTTAGGGGTTGTACTTTGGAATTCCTACATCATCTCTTCTTTTACTTGATTCTGCAAGGCTGCCTCCTCCAGTTTTGGATGCTTTGTTCCTAACTTATTACATTTTTCTTGATAATTCTATGTTTTCTCTCCATGCAAACTGGTGGAAGGCTCTGGACTTAACAAAACTATCATTTGACAAAAATTGATGGCTAGCTTGTTCTATCATAGGGTCTAGTTCCCTTTCTTCATGATTTTCCACTATCAAATCAAGGCTTGGCATAGGAGGTTTTTGAAAGTTTCCTTCATCTAATTTTGCCTGGGTAATAAAAACTCCTCCTTTGGACCCCAACTATTCAATTTTCTCTCCAGTAAGCTTTTCCTCTTCAATCTGCAAAGGGGATTGTGTAGGTGAATATTCCTCAATGTGAGGACCTTTATCTTTTATTATTTTTCACCTCTTAGGGGAGGGCTCATCAAGTCTCTCCTCCAAGACAACACTAGTGGATCCTATTATTTGTTTACCCTCATCCATAGTGACCTTCTTATTTTGTATCAGAGTATAACATGACCTCTTTTGGACAATCAAATGTCCTACCTCTACATTGGGAGTGAATTCCAATCTCCTCATAACCTCTTTGGCCTTATCTGCATAAGCATTAATAAAAAAAATATTTTTTCTCATTCATAGTTTCCATTATTTCAAGAAAAGTAATCCTGAGTTTATTGATTCTATGTAGTGCATGCCCTCATTCACATTTTTCTAAACACATTGTTGCTATTAATATCAGACTATGTTAGACTAGTTTTATGTTGATGGATTAGTGTTATTATTTTGAGACTATCAGACATTATGTTATGGATTTAGTTGATATATGATGAGATTATTTAGATTTTACATTTCATGTATGCATGATGATCATTACATTGCTTTTAGTTATTGATGATGATTAGTTAGATGGTTTATTATCTCATGTGTATGGTGTGCATGTTTGCTCTTATTGT